>OZ030007.1:102412202-102689702 GCA_964023405.1 Apodemus agrarius | reverse complement strand
GTATGTATGTGTGCATATGTGTATGCATGTGTGTATGTGTGTGCATGTGTGCATATATGTGTGTATGTGTATATGTGTATGTTTGTGTATGATGTATGTATGTGCATGTATGTGTGTGCATGTGTGTATACACATGTATGTGTGCATATGTGTGTATGTATGTGTGTATATGTGTATGTGTGTGTGCATGTGTGCGTATATGTGTATGCGTGTGTATGATGTATGTATTCATGTGTGTGCTCAGTCAGAATTATTATTTCCTCTCCTTCTTCTGTATTTATCTCCCCCCTTGCTCAGTGTGGAACCTGAGAAGCTGAAAGGGGCAGAAGGACACACAGACAGCACTCTACATAACATAGGACGAGACCCCATTCCAGGGAGTGAAGGCAGCACTGGCAAATGGGACTTCAGAAAACTAAAAAGCTTCTCTCCAGCAGAGGGAACTCAGTACAGTGATGCCACGGCCCACAGAGTGGGGAGAGTCTGCCAGCTGGACAGGAGGATTAATATCCAGAAACAAAAATGACAACCATTGTAAGAATGTATGATATCTTTAGCAATTAGGAGAATTCAAATGAAAACACTTTGCGATTTCATCTCACCTGAAAAAAATACTGGTAAACTCCGGGGAGATGTGGGGACATGGGTGGGGAGATGTGGGGACATGGGTGGGGAGATGTGGGGACATGGGTGGGGAGATGTGGGGACATGGGATCTTCATTGCTGGTGAGCGCAGCCACTATGTGAATCAGTGTGGAGACGTCTCAACCAACCTGAGACTAGATCTACTTGTCCCTGATAAATGCCCTAAGGACTTGAAACCCTATTCACAATGGCTAGGGAACAGAGCAACCCGGATATCTCTTAACCAGCGAATGGATAATGGTGATGAGTAGACACAGTGGGATCCTATTCAGCCGTGAAGAAAACAATGACCTCACGAGCTCTGCGGCTGAGTGCGTAGAACTGGAAGATATACTGAGTGAGGTAACCCTACCCAGCGAGACAAACACCGCAGATCCATTCCCATTTTAAAATCCTGGTTCCAAATCCTTAGATTTGAACATATAACCCAGAATATGGCCAGAAGTCAGGAAATCAGAAAGGGACAGTGGCAGGGAGTGTCGGCGGGCGGAGGAGCTCTGGAGAAGGGAACGTGAAGATACAGGTGCATTTCCCCTATAAACAGGGGAAATAAGGGAAGCAGAGTGAGACTTGCTATGTTTCTTTTTATTTCTTTATTTTTTAAAGAATTTTTTTACTATGTTTCTTAAAGGCATAGATGATTTATTAGTCATCTTTGAGTCCTAGAGTCACAGCTTCATGTCAGTCATGTTCTGAATGTTCACTAAGTGTTGGTTAAGTTAATGCCAGGATGCCAGGATCACATTATTTTAAAGGATGTCCTGGGTGACTGGAGCAAAAATGATATGTGGCTGAGAGAGAGAGAGAGAGAGAGAGAGAGAGAGAGAGAGAGAGAGAGAGGAGAGAGGGAGAGGAGGAGGGGGAGAAAAGGGAGAAAGGGAGGGGAGAGGGGGAGAGGTAGAGGGGGGCTGGAGAGGGAGGGGGAGGGGGAGAGGGAGAAAGAGAGGAGAGGGGGAGAGGGGAAGATGGAGAGGGGAATGGAGAGGGAGGGGGGAAAGGGGAAAGGAGAGGGGGAGGGGAACAAGAAGAGGGAGAGCGGGAGAGGGAGAGCGAGAGGGGAGGGGGAGGGGGAGAGGGAGGGGAGGAGGGCTAATGATCAGAAGTTAGGAGAGGCAGTATTTTCAAAGAACAATCATTAGCAACAAGTAACCTAATGGGAACCAATATTTGAAAATGCCACTGACTATGTTGGGTTCTGAATATTTGACTGATTATGAGAGATTTTTATTTATAGTTTAATACTTTTTTTAGGTTCTCTACAAGGTATGTTATTTCATAATCAGGGAAAATTATTTTAATGAGATGCAGACTGTTGAGAAAGCAATGGTCTCTCTCTATTTCCAAAAGTGAGCAGCCAGAAATGACACCTGCCAACGATGACAAGAAAGGGCCTTCTGTACGGGAAGAGCAGGGTAGACCAGCAGGCTCTGAGTCTTCAAAGCCCGCGGTACTGTTTACTGAGGGTAAATGCTGAGTCCCTTCCGTGGGAGAACAGGGCCTAGCTCGTCTGGATGCTCACACTCTGCTAACTGCTTCATTACGCTGGCAGCAGTGGCTACAATAGAATCTCATTTTATCCCAATGAAGCTTGTTCAAGACATGGGGATATTACAGCAATGTCCAACATGTGGAGATCTGTGAAAGGTGATTTTATGGAAAGGCACGAGGTAGGCCCCCATGAGGTACCTGTGTGACAAGTGGTTAAACTGTCCTCAGTTTAGCCCTTCAGGCATTGGTACCCATGGCATTATGGTTACTTTTCCAGGACTGGCATGTCCAGATGGTAGTTTGGGCTAGATTAAAAGGATGGGCCTTAACCTGATGTTGGAGTACATGAACTAGTTCAGAAGACCAAATCATTGTTTTTCTTTTGTAAGATAAAAGACTCTTGGGTCATTTCTCCATATTATAATGGATCTGAATTAAGAGGGAACAGAACATGCCCAGAGGAAATCTGGTGTACACGAGTGACTGGGAAACACCTTGGAACATATGTGAGTTCATTTTTTTTTAGTTCATGCGTGTGGATATCCTGCCTGTATGTAGTTCTGTGCACTCCCCGTGTGCCTGGTGCCCATGGATACAAGATGAGGGTATCAGATCCTCCGGGACTGGAGTGGATCACTGTAGGCCACTGTGTGGGCTCTGAGAAGTGAACTCATGTCCTCTGGAAGAGTAGCCAGTGCTTTTAACCGCTGAGCCATCATTTCAAACTTTCTCGAATCTAAGGTGTTATTTCTAATCTTCAACCAGTGAAGTCCTAGTAAGAATTCAGTTTTTTTTTAAGATTTATTCATTTATTATATGTTAAGTACGCTGTAGTTGTCTTCAGACACCCCAGAAGAAGCTGTCAGATCTTGCTAGGGATGGTTGTGAGCCAACATGTGGTTGCTGGGACTTGAACTCAGGACCTTTAGAAAAGCAGTCGAAGCTCTTAGCCGCTGAGCCATCTCACCAGCCCCCTTAGTTTGTTTTGATAGAAGAGGAGTACCTGTTACAAAGATTGCACAGGAAAGAAAAGGTGTATAGAGGATGTGCTACCCTCACAGGGGCGCTGAGTTTGGTTCCCAGAATCCCTATCTGGTGTCTTTCGGTCATCCATCCACGTGGTATCTTCCAGATGTGTGCTGCCTTCTTGTGCCAGTGCCTGAACATGCGCATGTATGTATACACACACACACACACACACACACACACACACACGCTTGCACATGCATGTGCACATACACATACACACATGCAGAGAGAGACATGAATAAGACAATCAAAATTAAAATGATAAATAATAAAAAAGACAGCGAGGCTGCGAGAAGCGAGAGATGGTACAGACAGCTGGACGAGCTAAGGAAAATTGAGAACTGTTAAATTCTCGTTTGTAGTTTCACTTTCTTTTTTTAAATTATTATTTGATATATTCTTTATTTACATTTCAAATGATTTCCCCTTTCCTGGCTCCCTGCTCCCCGAAAGCCCCATAAGTCTTTTTTCCCTCCCCCTGTTCCCCCATCCACCCACTTCCCTGTTCTGATATTTCCTTACACTGACGCACCGAGCCTTTCCAGAACCAGGGGCCACTCCTTCCTTCTTCTTGGACATTATTTGATATGTCTTGGGTATTCCAAGCTTCTAGACTGTATGAAATCCCAGTCTGGTAGTAACGGGGGTGTTAGTGGAGAGATCAGAGGTATAAATCTAATATAAGATAATACGAAATGAGACCAGTTTCTGCAAAGCAGAAAGCAGTCACTGCGCCCTCACACCTGTGTGGGAGGACTTGTGTACAGATCTATACTGTGAGCTGTCTACTGACACGAGTGGACTGGTAATTGAAAACAAAACAAGGTAAGAAACGATTCTAAAAGAATAAGGAAAGTTCGGCTGGCTCTCTGAGTGTTGGAACCCGTGACTCGGCTTCTAATGGGATCTCACAGGACTCTGCCATCGCGGAGGGCTCTTCAGGGCTTTGACATCATTCGACTCCTTTGTGACTCTTCTGGATTCCTAGCACAAAAGTGAAATGCAGCCACTTATCGGTTGAAAAACAATGGAATTAATTTTCTGTTCCTTGGAAGCATTAAGATTTATATAAAGAAGGGGGAGGGAGAGGGGATGGGAGTTTGTGGAGGGGAAATGGGGAAGAGATAACATTTGAAACGTAAATAGATAAAATAACCAATAAAAATGAAAATAAAAAGATTGGTATAAAGAGACATAAAGGGACTGTGCAAGCACAATGCATTTGGTGGTCATTTTATAGACAAATATACAAGGAATCCAGGATTTCTCGCCCACCCAGGCCCCCAGAGACGCTTTCTCTGAAATAAACTAATTCAGAATGTGCTGTGAATGGGTCTGGGGAAGGAATGAAAGCTTGTCAGTCTGGACTATGCTTGGCCAAGGAAGGGGTTCTCCTGTCAGGACCTGGGAGCTAAGTTTCCTGGCAGGTCTGGTTGCTGCTGTACGAGGACATGGCTGTAGGGCCTTGCAAAACCTGGCACTAGAAGGAAGCTCATATGGCAGTGAAAATCCGTCTCCTCAGCTCATTCAGTGGGAAAATCAGAGCTCAGAAAGTACACTCGAAAACTAGTCCTTGAGCCGTGTAGCACCCTCGAAGGGCATATGGCCAACCACCCACCCATCCCTGGTGCTTTGCCTCCGGTTCTCCAGCTCCCATCTTGGTTGCCACCTTCCCGCTCTGTTTTATCTTTAGTATATTGTAAAGGAATCTTCTGGAAATGCTCTTCCTACATCATGCCAGACCAGGACTCGGAGAAAGAAAGCTGACATCAGTAGTAATAAAACCTTCAAACCTTCCTCCAGCTAGGCTCCAACTGCTGAAGGCTACACACTCACACCATGCACTGACAGCCAAGATTGTGTGTTTCTAAGGGCACATGTCAGATCTAAACCATGATGAGAACGAATGAGCCGTCACTGGAGAAGGGGCTGTAGTTCCACATGGGCTTGCAAAGAAATCACCCAGTGCTTGCAAGGAAAGGAAGACACAGAGCTCCTGTGGTGGTTTGAATGTGCTTGGCCCAGGGAGTGGCACTGTTAGGAGGTGTGACCTTGTTGGGAGAAGTGTGTCACTGTGGGGTGTGGGCTTCGAAACGCTCCTCCTAGCTGCCTGGAAGTCAGTCTTAGCAGCCTTCAGGTCAGCAGTATCTTTCTGGATGCTGCCATGCTTCCTGCGTTGATGATAATGGACTGAATCTCTGAACCTGTAAGTCAGCCCCAACTAAATGTTGTCCTTTATAAGAGTTGCCTTGGTCATGGTGTCTCTTCTCAGCAATGGAAACCCTAACTAAGTACGGTTACATTTTATTTTCTTATTGAAATAGAAAGGAATTACATACCAAGTCAGGTATCCAGAGTGAGATAAGGAAGTTTAAAATGTCCAGGAGTAAAACTGTTGCTCAGAACTATCATTAACACAATGTTTTGCAGTTTCATTTGTAACATTTTTAATCTCTTCCTGGTAAGTGAGATGGCCTGACTTTCTCATATTTCTATTAAGGTAAGAGTCTGCAGAATATTTTTATAGCTGATCTCTTCTTTACAGGCTATTCTGTCCAATCTAGAGATGTAAGAAGAGTAAATTGCTAGTTAATAATGTCCTTTCATAAGGCAATAATTTGATTTCTCATGAGTTCATGCTAAGAGAATTATATTTCCCTGGTCTCTATGCCACAGCCCCTTTGTCTTTCAGGAACATCTCTGGGGATGAATGGAGCAGTGAATCTTAAGTTACTTCTGTTTTTTTTTTTTTTTTTTCTTATATAAAAACTTAGAGAACTGGGCATCCTTTTTAGAGTTCTTAAGTCATAGTATTTATTTCTCTGCAATGCCCATTAGATTTTGCCCAGTTCTCCTCCTCTCCTCTCCTCTCCTCTCCTCTCCTCTCCTCTCCTCTCCTCTCCTCTCCTCTCCTCTCCTCTCCTCTCCTCTTCTCTCCTCTCCTCTCTTCTCCCCTCCTCTTAGCTTATGACAGTTTTACAAATGGGTCTTTGGCTCCTATGGAAAGAAGTTGGATAGAAGAGGAGCCATTGTATTTTGACATGACCAACCAAAGACTAAAAATTAGTATTAGGATATAGCTGTCTCCTGAGAGGCTCTGCCAGAGGCTGACAAATACAGAGGTGGATGCTCACAGCCAATCCCTGGACTGAGCATGGAGTTCCCAATGGAGGAGCTAGAGAAAGGACCCAAGGAGCTGAAGGCCCATAGAAGGAACAACAATATCAACCAACCAGTATTCCCAGAGCTCCCAGGGACTAAACCACCAACCAAAGAGAACACATGGAGGGACCCACGGCTCCAGCCACATATGTAGCAGAGGATGGCCTTGCTGGACATCAGTGAGAGGAGAGGCCCTTGGTCCTGTGGAGGGTCAATGCCCCAGTGTAGAGGAATGAGAGGGCAGAGAGGTAGAAGTGGGTTGGTTGGTAAGCAGAGGGAGGGGTGGGTTAGGGGGTTTTCAGATGGAAATGAGGAATGAGGATAACATTTGAAATGTAAATAAAGAAAATAGTTAATAAAAAAACTGAAAGCCGGGCATGGTGGAGCACAACTGTAATCCCAGCACTCGGGAGGCAGAGGCAGGTGGATTTTTGAGTTTGAGGCCAGCCTGGTCTACAGAGTGAGTTCCAGGACAGCCAGGACTACACAGAGAAACTCTGTCTCAAAAACAAAAATTAAAAAAAAAAAAAACTGAAAAAATTAGTATTAGAAATTATTGAGCATTTATGATTTATTAAATAAGAGTTCTCAAGAAATAAGTAGATAAAGCTCTTGCATATATGTATTTTCATTTTAAGGCTTTCTGCACGGAAAAAAAATAATCAAAATGAAGTAAAAATGAAAACAAATTGAATTTCTGTCCACAACTACAAATTTAATCATGCTTTTTAAGGGTTCAGCACATTTGGAAGAGTGGTTTCTTCTTCAATCTTGGGAAGGCCTGTCTGCGGCGCGCCCGAGGCGACAGCTGAGGAAGTGACAGAGATTTTCCCTGGGTGACAAATGATTTTGATGCTCAGTGGTTCGGAGCCCAGGGGAGTTTACTCGCCTTTGAGATGGCGCATCGCGGAGCGAAACCCGGAGGATCTGGTTCACAGGCACCAAGAGCCAAACTCCAAATTAGAGGCGTTTAGTTAACGCAGTCACAAAGGCTCTGTCAAAAGTAGTAAGAATAGTCTCCCGCCCTCATAGAGCCGATGGGTTCATGCTATTTTTAGTCTAAGTACTCAGTGGACAAAAATCATTGTCTGTTTTTTAAAAGATTTATTTTACCCTTTATTTGCGTATGTGTGTTTGTGCGCATGCGTGGGCTGCCCATGGAGGCCAGGCGAGGCTGTGAGATCACCAGGAGAGGGAGTCACTGGTGGTTGTGCGGCCACCAATGTGGGTACTGGGAATTAAACTTCAGTCCTTGTAAGACCAGGAAGTCCGGGTCTCTTGACCCCAGAACCGTTTATCCAGCCTTCTATCATTATTTTATTAAAATCTCTCACTGTGAAAGGCACGAGCGCTTGTCGGAATTTACTTTAATAACTGTCACCAAGCTGCACTTCGTAACTGATTAAAGCAGCTAGAGTTTCCCGCTCTGGAGCTTAAGAAGGAGCTGGTAGGGGTTGGAGAGACAAACCAGCAGTTTAACACACTCGGTGCTTTTTCAGAAGACCGGGAGGGGCTCGATTCTCATCCCCGACATCCTGTCTCATCAGTAATCCCAGTTCCAGGAGATCTGACACCCTTCTCTGACCTCTGTGGGGACCAGGCACACACATGTCCCATAACTGTGCAGACAAAATAATCACACATAAAATAAAATAAAATGAAATGAAATAAAATAAAATAAAATATGAAGTACACCTTTAAAGAAAAAGAAAGGGCTGGTAGGTTTAAAAATATTACACAGATTATAATTTACAACTATAATTATTCTCAACCTCTTCCTGCCCAACTTCATATGAAAAGAGGTTCTTCTGGTCTGAGACAATCACCCTACATATACTCTGAGGATCTGTCTCAAAATTAAGTTTATGGGCAAAGGCTGATTAATGAGAATTGATTGCAGTTAAATAGGAGTAAGCCATTCTGGTGTGTACTGTTTGGCTGGGAGAAAGTATTTTAAATCCTTTTCTTCCCTTATAAAATATTGAAAATGTTTGAATTGATGATACGCTTATATTGATTATACAGTGTAATATGTACCAAGGCATCACATCGTACTGTTAATATGTTAATATGTTTTAAAAATATATTCAGGTATTAAAGTAAACTTAAATTCAATAGTCTCTTGTAGATAGCAAAAAGTTAAATTTAGCATCTGCCTTGCTTCTCAATTTGCTGTTTCTACATTTCCTATCTCAGGGGCTATCACACCACACACAGAGTCCTCGGCAAGTGCCTAGGAACGGGCACACCTGCCCTTTTCCATTCCTGTCCTCCACTCCAGACAGCCACCAGTCCTCATCCATTTGAACAATTCCTCATTTTACTAAGTCCCCTGCCTGATCGTCCATGGTAGTCTCTTTCCCATTAATGCAATAAAGTATCGGAGTCTGGTTAACGTAGTAAAGAAAAGCAGCGTCGTTAAATCACGGTGTTTTAGGTTCAAGGACATGGTGGTGGCGTGGGCTCCACTCTAAAGAGACATCAGAATGAAGACATCATGTGCAGGGCACGACCACCTGGCCACACAGGAAGTCAGTGTGGTCCTCGAAAAGGCTCCCTTTTTAACAGTCCTCTCCCAAAAACTAACCAGGGTTCCTCCCCGTCACTCTCTTGCAGGGCAGTTCCCTCCATGACCTAATCTCTCCTCACCAGCTCACCAACTCGCAATATTTCTACTTGGGAACAGGCTTCCTATGTGAACTCTTGGAAACACACAAACCATAAACAGACAATGATTCCATTTCTCTCTGCTGTGTCTGCCACTACATCGGTGCAGGTCTTCATCTTAGAGGAACCTTCCAACTGGTTTGGTGTGGTTTGTGTTTGGTTTTTGTTTTTGTTTCTATGCAGCTTTGGCTTGGGGCTTGAACCTGGGACTTCATGCGTTCTGACTCTAGGCTACTGTGTCCTTCAGACTTTGCCACTGCTACTGATACACGGTCCCTTAATTGTCCTACCTCGAAGGTTGCTTTTCTAAATGTGAACTTGCTCAATGCCTTGTAATCCTGCTAATCATCGTAACTTGCCATTTCAGGAACGGACTGTGTGCTTGTTGTCATTTGCAGGGCGGTTCCCTGGCCTGCTGTTTTGTTCTTTGTTCATCCGTACCATTACTATTAGTTCATTAAGCCTAGCTTATTCTATAGTGCCTCAGGGAAACAGCGACATGGTGCATTTAAATGTGTTTTCTCCTCTGTTTCCACAGGACTGTGTGTATAGCTTCATTAAGGCACCAGACATGAGGCATTTGGGCATTTGTTGTGTGTGTGTGTCTCCTTCACTATACATTAACTTCTTGGAGGAAGAAATAGATGTATTGTCTTGTCATGTTTTCTTGGTTTCATGTTGGAATCCCCAGGCTAGGTACGGTCCCTGTTGCTCAGCAGGTTCTCAGTAAACGGCTGCTCATACGGATTGCATGCATGTGCGTGCGTGCATGCGTGCATGCATGCCTGTGTGCATGTGTGCATATGTGTGTATACATATGTGTGTATACACAGCAAAGTCTGAGGGACACAGTAGCCTAGAGTCAAAACGCATGAAGTCCCAGGTTCAAGCCCCAAACCAAAGCTGCATAGAAACAAAAACCAAAACAAAAACCAAACACAAAACCAAACACCTAAGGGTGTGGGTTTTGTGTATATGGTGCATGCTTATGAGTACGTGAGTGTGTATGCATGTGGACGTTAAGGCAGATATCAGGTTTTTTCCTCTGTGGCTCTCTGCCTTTTCACCTTGGGACTGGGTCTTAGTTACTTCTCTATTACTGTGAATGAACACCAAGACCAAGGCAACCACGGGAGAAAGAGTTTATTGGAGGCTTACAGTTTCAGAGGATAAACATATTTCCATCGCGGCAGAGAGCATGGCAGAGGCAGGCATGGTCCTGGAACTGTAGTTGAGAGCACACATCATGAGGCACAACCACGTGGCCGAGGCGGGTGGTAGGGCAGCTAACCTGAAATGCCGTGGGCTTTAGAACCCTCAAGGCCCACTCACCAGTGACACACCTTCTCCAATAAGACCACACCTTTGAATCCTTCTGGAATAGTTCCACCAACTGGGACCAAGTGGTCAAATATGTAAGTCTATGGGGGCCATTCTCATCCAAACTACCACGTGGGGTTTCTCACTGAGCCAGACATCCATTACCTCAGCTGGACTGACAGACAAGGAGCTTTGGGGATGCACTTGTCTCCAACTCCCAGTGCAAGGCCACAGGCCCCGCCAAAGGCATGCCGGGATTTTCACGTGTGTGTTGCTGAGTTGACCTCAGGGGCTTATGTTTGTAGGCAAGCTCTCTCATGACTGCGACATTTCCCTGGCTCCTGGATTCAGAACTTGAAAAATTCCCTGCCACACTTAGGAAGCTTGACCTTGTCTTTCCTTGCCTATATTTATTAAACTGTTTTCCATCTTATAATGACGTCACCTAAAAACAAAATAAGAAACCATTCATCTAGTCTGCTCTTTCGCCTTAACCCCACCTTTAAAAAATTAAAATACAGCGGTCGATTACTACAATACATCGAAAGTTAACTTTTACTGCAGTGTGCCAATGAAATTGTTCTTACCAGTGACATCAATTGCTTCCTAATTATGAAAGTCAAGTTCTATCTTCAGGATTTCATATTGCTGACATCCTGAAAATCCTTCTTAATTTAACTTCTGTAATATCATGTCTCCTGGGCTACATCACCTCTGAATACTGATCAGCTAATCTAACCCGCCTTTGTCTAAATATTGTTATCCCGAGGAGTCATTTTCAATTCTCCATTTCTTATGTAATTCAGCCAATTCTGTATCTTTCACAATTACCTACATATGCAGTGGACCCAAAATTCGACCTCTTGAACTCTATTTCCAGCATGTAATAATTTCTGTGGCTCATAATATCCTCAAACTTTACATGTTAAAATTGAATTAAGTTTCTTTGCTCAAGTATGACCCCTTTTACATTTCCTATGCCAGTGAATTAACAGTAGTGTCAGTGCGGTGACAACTTTTTCCGGGCTTCTATTCTAAAGTACATAATAAATCAATTTCACAGAAAAAAGTTATCTTTGATATATTACCAGTGGGGTTTTATATGAATTAATCAGTGCATAACAAATCACCACGTGGTTTGCATTTAGAGCAGGATACATTGTTACTGCCTGGTTTCTGGGGGAGCAGGAGTCCATCTTATCCGGGTCCTCTGAGCAGAGGACCTCATGGCTGCCAACAAGATGGTGGTGGGCTGGATCCTGAGAGGCTCGCTATGGTTTCAGGCTCACATGGGTGTTGGCACAGGACACTCATTGCCCTGCGGCTATAGCACCGTGGTGGCAGTGCATTCAAGCTCACCAGGAGGGTCTGACGTCCTGTTCTAAATAACTTAGCTGATAACCTGGCTATTCAGGATGTATCGGTTCACTAAAGAGATCTGAGGAACCTTAATTCATCTGTTAATTTTTAAATTTCTGTTGTAATGTAACACAATTGCAGGAGAGACTAGCCTATGACCTTTGCCATATTATGTACGTTAGAAGCACCCTTTGGGTTCTACCCTCCCCCACTCAAGGGGTAGCACATTATTACGGGGCATGGGGTCACTGGACGTCACCTAAACTGCCTATGGCAGCTTAATTCAAGATTATATAAGTGTAATAGGAAAAACCAATAAATGTTGATAATTTGAGCACCACAACGCTTAATACAGGGAAGAAAAGAGAGAATTTTAATTAAAAAAATCTTCAGGTTTAAGGGAGGTGATACATCTTCACAAAGAAGAAAAGCTGTCTTTCTATGCTTATTCTCTGTACTTACTGCCTTGGACAGTAGGTAGAACCACGTGTCTAAGCATTAGAGTCCAATTTACACTCTAATAAGAGTCTAAACTTAATTATGTGACTGGAGTAAGAATCATTGTAACATGTGCTGCCACCTTCTGTGCTGAGAAGATAAATGTTTAAGTGTGGTAATTTAAATAATTAAACAATGTTAAGGCCTCCATGGGCTCACACATTTGAAAGCGTGGCCCCGTTGGTAGTGCTGCTTCAGGACGTCATGGAGCCTTGATAGAGGACGTACATCCCATGGAGGTGGGCTTTGTGGATTTATAACCACACCCCACTTCCCACCCTCTCTGCTTCCTCTGTGTAAAGATCGCCAGCGTCCTGCTCCTACTGCCGTGATTTTTCTGCCTGGTGCCATGTATTCGCCGCCACAATGGGCCCCCTCCCTCGGGGACCATAAACCAAAATAAACCCCTTTCTCTCTTAAGTTATTTTCATCAGGGCATTTTGTTACGGCAACAGAAAGCTAACTAATATACTAAAGTTAACGGTTTTCTTGAGTGAGTTCAACTTTTCATAACGGGTTTTTGAAAGTGTTTTTTACTGTGATAGTTTTCCTTCAAGATGGACCTTTCAGGCATCTGTTGTTTTAAATTTTCATCCATCCATCTGTTCATTCGTTTACTCGTTTCTTCTTCTTCTTCTTCTTCTTCTTCTTCTTCTTCTTCTTCTTCTTCTTCTTCTTCTTCTTCTTAACTGGGGGAGTAAATGCGCCATGGTAGGCAGAGAACACAGGGTAAATGCCAAGAATTGGTTCTCCTTCCACCAAGTCAGTTATGGGGCTGGACCTCAAGCAGTCTGGCTTGACAGCAGGTGCCCTTTGCCTGCTGAGCCTTCTTGCTGGTTTCATTCACTGTTTTTTGTTTGTTTGTTTGTTTTCGAGACAGGGTTTCTCTGTGTAGCCCTGGCTGTCCTAGAACTCACTCTGGCCTCGAACTCAGAAATCCACCCGCCTCTGCCTCCCAAGTGCTGGGATTAAAGGCGTGCGCCACCACTGCCCGACTCATTCATTGTTCCCTTACAGTCATAAATCACATAGCTACAGAAGTTCTTTTATTCGTAACTTTCCCTTTCTGGCCCACGTGCTCCAATATGAACTCCGTGGCTTCTCTTTCTCATGCACTTCAGGCAGAAATCTTGGAGTTAATACGAGAGCAGTGAGGGCGTGGGGTTTACTGAGAACCCTGCCATTTTAGTCCCTCCTTAGGGATGATGGTTTCCCTGGTATTTAGGGAAACCCAATAGCGCCATGGTGGGTTCCTCTTTGTTGACACTGGCAATGCCTATCTTACGTGGCCACAAGAGCGGGTCTGCGAATCCCTACAGATACGTGGTTACTTCTCGGCTCTCCCTCTCCTTGGCCTGGGCCAGCGCCACGTTGATGCACTGCAGCCATTCCTCTGCGTTCTTCTCATCCTTGGCTTTGAAAACATAGGTCTTACTGTCTGTGAAGATTTCAAACGCCCGAGGGAGAGAGCGGTCTCGGCGTTTCTTGGCCACAGCTTTCACGCTCTGTACTTTGCTGAGTTCTATCGGGGAATCATCAGGGTCATCCTTCTGAAAGGAATGGAAAGGAAAAATCATGAGTCCGCTCCCGCTGCAGACTATTGCACTGGCGCTTGGAATTTCCCAAGAGCGCCTGGTCCTTTCACATCCTATGTTTTGAGACCTCTCTGTTTTGGGTGCTAAGACCCACAGAGTCATTAGGATAAGGGAAGCCCCAAATTTGCCTTCTATTATAGTATCATAAGTCATCCCAAGATAGCCAGCTTGCTTAAAGATATTATAAGTGAAATTGGAAAAAAAAGTTTAATTCATGGTTCTTTGATCTGTCACCTTCTATTTATATTAGCACTATTAATAGAGCACAAGACAGCCCTGAAATCTAGAAGACTCTCACCTCAACATTTCAACTAGTTGCAGGGGCCTGGAGTTGGACTTTCCTGTGGGGGACTTCTGGAAAAGGGTATTAAAAACCCAGTGTCTGAGTAGCTTTTGGGATCGCTGAACTAGAAGCATGCACTGTCTATAAACATCACTTAGTGACGTTACATTTGTGTTTTAGGAAACTAGAGGTTTAGGGACTTCTGTGATATCAGAGTCATCAGATTGGGCAAGCATGAATGGTTTTAGGACAATTAAAAATTTCTAAAAGCAGTGAACACATTTTGTCCACTGGAAATGTACCTGTGGCTGGGCATCTCGCCAACTGCTCTTTTCCACCACCGCTCTGACAGTCCCCGGCTCTGACAGCCATCTCCCCTACTTTGCAATGGAAAAGCCCTGTTCTCACTCACCGCACACTTTCTAGAGTGTATGGCCAGCTTGGAAAAGCCTCAGGAACACTGAACATCAACCCCTCCCCCCCGAGCTCAACATAGCGATCGATGTTAGGGAAGTAATGTCATATCAAGACATTGTAACTTTTCTATACCAATTTTATTAATAGACAGCATTTCCTCCCCCCACCCCTGTGTGTGCATATGTGTGTGTGCATATGTGTGTGTGCATATGTAGAAGTCACAGGTCAACATCAGACGCCTTCCTCTTAATCCTCTCCACATTAATTTTTGAGACAGAGTCTCTCACTGGCCTAAGCTCCTCATTTTGGCTAGACTGACCAGCAAGCCTCTGAGATCCACATTTCCAGTCGGGTTAGAGACAAGAGCCGCTGTGTCTGCCTTTCACATGGGTGCTAGGGTCTTTATGCTTAAGAGGCAAGCACTTGACCCACTAAGCCATCTTCTTGGTCTAGCATTTCCATTTTAATGTTTAATACTTACTGACTAAATGTGGCATTATACTGAAATGCATTGGTGGATGGTATAACTAAAAAAAGAGAAGTCAGTCAGAAAAACAAATACTTAGAGGTTGATGATCACAGAAGTTAAAACGATTGCATTTCAATTTATGTACATGGTTATTGTATACTGAAAAATGACAAGGAGGGCTGGAGCGATGCCTGCAGTTAAAGGCATGGACTGCTCTTGCTGAGGACCTGAGTTCAGTTCCCCACACCCACTCTGGGATGCTCACAGTGGCTTGTAACTCAAGCTCTTCTGGCTTCCACTGGCACCTACCCATACACAGACACTTATAATTAAAAACAAAGTAACTCTTAAAAATAACAGGGCAACTGAAACACACTGCTAGGGAGAGGTAGTAAGAACTCTGAGTTCAAGGGAAACAGAAGCAATGGAAATATCTCCACTAAAGATACTAAAATATGCACTTGAAAAAAGATGCATGCTACTGAATTAATGTGCTATGGTATTTTATTTCATTCTAGCAATCATATTTAAAGAGTTTTTAAAAATTAAATTTAAATTAAAGAGGAAATACATATTTTTATTTTGAATTGTCAATACTTGCAGTGCAACATAAATTACAACTGTATAAAACTCATGATAAATGTGTTGATGACATTTAAGATATTATATAGATTTTTCCCCCCAAAAGTCTTGTAGGTGTTACATAGAACAAAATTTAAGGGCATCTCCATTATATACTCTATTAGCCTCATTTGGTTTATATTAAGAATTGTTGATAATAGATTATGTTGAGGTCGGTCTGTAGCACAGAAATTGATACACCATAACTGATGGATAAAAGAGAGTTCCTGTAGTAATGTAAGGAAGGTCAATCAAGCAGAGAGAGGGTGAGGGGCCCTCTGCTGACTAGCTGGCTTGTGTGAATTTGTACTACAGCCTGGGTTTGCCTTTCAGGCCAAGTTTTCACTGATCTCTTTAAAAGACAGCTATCAGGATGTGGCTGGATTTCAGCAGGGTGGCCAGCCTTGATGGGTTAGTGTGTCCCTTGTGATCAAAGGTATTTTGTTATATATTGTTTTCCACTATTGAGACACATGTTCTGTCAGATTTCTACAATGCCAAACTGTTATTCCCTGATAAGGATACCAAATAACTTATTTTTTAGAACTTAGTTGAAGGTCTAAAATTCGGGTGAGAAGAATATAGACTATTTGAACCCTTGTAAATAGTTTCATAGACTAGTTCTGTGTTTGTACTAAGGGTCTGAGGAACATTGCCTCTTTATATCTATTCCCGAGTTCTTGAGTAAATGTAGGAAATCCAGATGGTCATTTCAAACACTTAAAACTCCTTCAATGTGGACTGAGGCCAAAAAATATCTCTTTAACATCCAATAGCTCTTTAAATTGAACGTGCCGTCACCCTTTTGCTTTGAAAAAGTGTTTAGCCAGAGAAAAGCTACCTCCATATGGCACAGACTGAGAAAGATAGGTAGCTTCAAAGTATCACAAAATACATTTTTAAAATGAGAATTCATTTTGAGGGAGGTCTTATTAAAGAAATACTTTCTCAGAATTCATCATAATTCAGATGTACTAATAATTTACTCTCACTGAGAAAAATATTTCAATAACATCTCTGGTGAGAAATCTAAAAACATGGTGCATTTGTCCAGAGAGAATTGTTAGTGTTTAACCCATCTGATTTATTAACAAGGCAATAGTTCAGTTTAGATGATGGTTAAAGAAATGGGTCACTTTGCTTGGGCTAATGGGTCCCCAAATAGCCATTAAAACATGGTGTCTGAATGTGCCTGTGTGTTTCCAGAAGAGACCAACATTTGAGTCAATGGTAAAAACGACCCATCCTCACCACTGTGGGTGGCATCACTCCATCCACGCAGCATAGAACAAAATCACAGAGGAAGGACAATCTGTGTTACACTGAAGATCTTTTCAGAATAAAGGATAATGGCATGTTCCAGGTAAACAGTCAGAACTCTGAGTCTGAGGTCAGCTAAGGCTGCATGTCTTCTCAATAATATCATGCCATCACCTCCACCACCAACCACACACTGGTGCTTGGTGTGGTGGCACACACTGGAGCACTCTGGAAGCAGAGGCAAAATGATCACCGTAAGTTCAAGGCCAGCCAATGCCATACATTAAGGCCCTGTTTTTACACCCCCCTCCCCGCAGCCCCCCCCCCCCAAGTGTCAGCGTCTTGGGCAACAGAGGCAGAAGACACAGCTTCACTCTCACCCTCGCCACTTGGGGAGTTTTCTTAATCTCTTAGAGACTCCGACATAGGCCAAAATAGGATTCAAGGCTTCCAAAGGAGTTATGAGACTAGCCAGTCTGGTGCAGAGTTGTGTTGAATAGATTTTAAGCTAGGCTTATGCATGAGGCACTCACAAGGTAAGATATTTGAAAGCCACGGGTATGGGCCTCTGAGACTCCCAACTGTGGTTTTACAACTGTGTGATTTAAGATTTGTGGTGGGTTTTGGAGGCAAACTATTCAAGTGTAAAAATGTCAGAGAACTCACAGATTTCCCCTTTTGAAACAGAAGTTGGTTTCCGGCCAGTGTGAAATAACGCGTTTTCCACCTCTTGATGAACTTCCACCTCACTTGTTTCTCTTTAAGTTTTCCCTCAATGAGAGGCTGGCCGTCTTGATTTACAACTACGGAGGGAAACAGAATGAACAAGCACTCATTTTCTGTTATTGATTTGGCATATGATCAAAAGTCATAGCTGTGAAATGAACCAGATCCTAGAGAGCCCATCTCAGACATGGCCTTGGAGGGGCTGGAGAGACCACTCAGTGGTGGAGAATGCTTCCTGCTCTTGCAGAGGACCTGGGCTGGGCTCCCAGCACCCACACTGTGGCTCACGACCACCTGCAACTCCAGTTCCAGGAGTTCAAGGCTCTCTTCTGGCATCTGACAGTGTCTTTAAGCTTAGTGCAGTGTCCACGGAGGCTGGAAGGGAATCGGAAGCTGATGTAGGGAATGGGTCCTACGGAAGAGCGTGGGTACTCCTTACTGAGCAATTCTTCAGCTCCTCTCGATGAGATTTTCTTTTCTTTTTTTTAAAAGAATGAAGTCATAATAAGAGAGTCTGGCCAGTGGTATTTAAATTCTTACAGACAGCTTCCTGTGCCTTGGGACCACTTCATTTATAGTATTCAATTCCTTAGATTAAACTGGAATGACCACATTTGAAATTTTAACATAAAATATTTAATAATACCATAAGCTTATTTTCCCTTGTTATTTTAGCCCATATCTAGGACATAAAACAAATTCTCATGCTTCATGTCACATGAACTACTTAAAGCTAACCATGAACCAAGTGTATTTAAGCTGTTTTTTTTTTCCCCCAGCAAAAAACACCTCAGTGGTCTGAAGGACATTCCCCCAAGGCTGTTACACTGAACGGATGTTTTATTTTCTGTCCTGCACGGAGCCTTGCTTTCTCCTCTCCACCATCCTCAGTACTTTAGTTTGCTTTCCTGTTGTGACAAACACTCTGACTGGAAGCAGTTTGGGGAGGAAAGGGTTTATTTCATCTTACATGTTGCAGTCCATCATCAAAGGAAGCCAGGGCAGGAACTCTAGCCAGACCGTGAAGCAGAAATCACAGAGGACCACTGGTTTACCAGCCTGTCAGCTACCTTTCTTCTATGGTCCAGGGCCACTCCACCCTCTGAGGGATCACCTGGTCCACGGCGGGCAGGACCGCCCAAATCAATTCAGAAGCAAGAGAATATCCCACAGGAATGTCCATGGGTCAATCTAATGGAAGCGATTTCTCAATTGAGGTCCTCTCTTCTCATGTGTGCCAAGGTGACAACAGAGACAGCTATCACACCTAGTCAGCACTGGCCATTTCTTATTTCAACTCAAAACATTCATCTTGAGAAACTTTGCCCAAACCCAGGACAGAGCTGCCTTCATCTGTCTGTCCTTACATTATTATTATTATATTATTATATTATTGATGCTTGCCTGCCTCGGGCTTTACCTCTGGTTCCCCTGAGAGCTTTACCGGGGAGTGTCTTTGATGTGCTTCCTGCTAAGACACCTGATACCTCACACAGTACCTGGCAAGTAGTGGAGGAGTGTGCAAATGTGTTCAATGAGTAGACTCATTAGACACAGAGTAGATACAGAATGGTCGCACATTGTCACAGAATCGGAAGGTCCGTTAAAGGCCAAGAAACTGAACTGAAGAATTTCATTTCTCTTACCAACGATGTAAGATTTATTGTCAGATTTCTTTGAGAGTGTCTTAAGTTTTAGCGGGAGGTCCAATGGAAAACGTCTATTTTTGTGGTATTCAATTGCAACCAATTTTCATAGAACCTTATAAACAATGAAATTATTTTTCCATTGCTTTAGAATTTAAAAAATGGACTGTGCCTACTTGGCTATATGAACACACAATCTATCTTTGCAATCTTGACAAACTGTGCCCAACATAAGATAATCAAATATGTGGTTTTCATGATTAAAGTTCTGTGAAGGCTAGTTTGACATTCATTTCCCTTTGGTGTAATGATTATTCAATTGAATGCTCAATTCTAACAGAATGAAATAAAGGCTAAAAATAAAAATTATACATCACATATTAAGTAGTGGTAAGGACTGCGATGAATTTAGAATAAGGAGTGGCTTGTGGTTGGTGTACATATACTTTATTGGCTATTGGAGGCATGGTCTTCTCCGAAGATCCATTGTGCCTAGCACTAATGGCAGAAGATAGGAGAAGCAGGAACTCAAGTCACATAATCAACAATCAACATTAAAAAAGTTATTTGAATGTTTTGCTGTCCTTTTATTAGAAGTCATCTATTGTATAAATATACAGAAAATGTGGCATATTTATACAATAGATGACTTCTAATAAAAGGACAGCAAAACATTCAAATAACCTTTTTAATGTTGATTGTCGTACAATGGAATACTACTCAATAATTAAAAATAATGAATTCATGCAATTTGTAGGCAAATGGTTGGATCTGGAAAATATCATCCTAAGTGAGTTAACCCAATCACAAAAGAACACACATGAAATGCAATCACTGATAAGTGGATATTAATGAGCCCAGAAGCTCTGAATACTCAAGGCACAATTAGCAAATCAAAAGATTCCCAAGAAGAAGGAATGAGAGGACACTGGTCCAGACAAGACTGGTTTCAGTTTTGCAGGAGAGTAACAGAACAGAGAAAGGGTTGGGGGGTGATTGGGGAATGCATGGGGGGGAGGATTTATGGGACACATGGTGAGGGGGGAACTGGGAAAGGGGAAAGCCTTTGGAATGTAAACAAAGAATATAGAAAATAAAATTAAAAAAAGAACTCATCTAGATTGGAAAGTCACTGTAATAATGCTCTTCATAAATTTGAATTCTCTACAAACTCAATGGTTGCTTCTTTTGTGTTGTTCCACACCCAGCAGGAAAAACACCTAGCCACTGGGTCACCCAGTAGGAAGAGAAGATCCAGGAAGGAAAAAGAGGCTAGAACGAAACCATCAACTCCCCTCCCAAATGAAAATGATTTAATACAAAGTCTTTAATAACTGCATTTTTCTTCTCTTTGTCTTTCAAATAACATCCAAGCACATGCATCATTATGGTTGGGTTTGCCACTGTATTTCTCCTCGAGGTAGAACCAAATGGTTTACTTGAAGGACTTATTTGACAGAGGTTCCTGCATTGGCACCACTCCTCAGAGAGAGGAGCCATTAGAGACACAGAGAGAATGAGGTACGGCACCCACATTCCCAGAGAGGGGCAGCCTAGAGCTATGGGTCTATCAGGAACCACGAGCTCCTTCAGAAATCTGCTGCTCCCCCAAGATCTCACCGTAGCCTCATGAAAATTATCTCAGAGAGAAAGTCCATGGAAAGGATTTTAGGAAGGAATCCTAGATAGCAGAACCTTATAAAAGCAGAATGGTAGAAATCAAAATTTAGGCATCAAAATCAGTGTCAGAGAATATAGTAACAGCCAAGTAATCAAGAGAAAGAAGGGAGAGAGGGAGGGGGAGAGGAGGCAGGAGAGTTAGGGGTTGACTATTTTCCCAGATGCTAACTCATGTCTTGCAGACATCTTTGTTTACAATTGTTCGAGGCTTCTGAGCGCAGAGAAGGTGTGAGGCACATTCAGTTAGAGGGGCTGTAGAACCTGTCTTCCAGGGAGCTTAAGTTATAGTAGAGGATCATTAAATCCTTAGAAACCTGCCCTGCTCAACAGAGGCTGCTGACAGAGAAGGGTGGCCAAGCGCTCTAGCATCCAAGAGGAAATCCTGTTCTTAGATGTCAAGAGATGAGAGGAGAGTTGGTGCTTGCTAAAGAAGGGGGGACGAATTCTCCAGAAAGTGCAGAAAGGTGTGTGTGTGTGTGTGTGTGTGTGTGTGTGTAAACCACACAGAAGAACCTAAAGAGGGGCTGGAGAGGTGGCTCAGCTGTTAAAGGCTAGGCTTACAACCAAAAATATAAGAACTTAAAGAGGCTGAAGACTCAGTGTCTCAGAAGCCAAGTTCCAAAGCATTTGCTTGGGAATAAAGTCCTGGGCTGAGGGCTGAGGGCCGAGCAAGCAAACCCAGCTCAACACTTTGCCTCATTAAAAGGGGCAATGGCTGAGGAGGTGGCAGCAAGCCCTACAGGAAGCCTGGCAGGCCCCAGGGGAGATCTGTTGTACGTCCCGCAGGGCCGCAGCAGGAAGCAGAGTACATATCCAGGAAGCTGGGCAATTGAGGGTAGTTCACAGAACACTGTTGACACAGGTGTGGGCAAGGGCAAGCAACATGGCCCTCTGAGGCTAGAGGCCTCACAGGCACATCGGCCCCTGTGGGAAAGTCAGTCTGACAAGGAAGGAGCGAACTCTTTGTACAGCTGATTGACTTATTCACAGAGATTGTCACCAGTGACTTGGCTGCTTGAGAAGCATCTCCCATGAGATGGGTCTGAGTGGTTGCTCTTCTTTCTACCTCAACTTTGACTTTGTGATATTTTGGGAAGAATGAGTAGACAGTAATGTCTACAGTGCTGCTAATCCTCAGGCACACTGTCTTCCGTTCAGGATTGGGAGCTCATTGTTTTGTGTGCTTTTCTCATCTTGAACTACCTCACTGCATATAGACAGCCATCCCTCACTGCATAAAAACAAGCATACCTCATTGTGTATAGACAGCCGTCCCTCACTGCATAAGAACAGCCACACCCCACTGTTATAGGCCCCCATACCTCACCACCTATAAAAAACCATATCTCACTGCATATAAAGAGCGATATCTCACTGTATATTAACAAACATACCTCACCGTATCTAAACAACCAACACCTATTTGAGGCCATCATGAATTCCATTTGTGATATTTGAATTTTTAGATATTCTTTTCTGGTAGTTATACATAAATGACTTTAAAAGAAGGCCTATCTTGGAAAAAATATACAACTCCCCCAAACGGAGTTTCAAAATAAGAATTCTAAAGTAAGAGCTGAGAAGAAGGTATACAGTCACCCTCGAAGTAATGGCTGCTGGGAGCTGTGGCTTCTCCGCAGTCTATAAGGGATTTCTTTGTATGTTGTGAGCACCTCAAAGTTCCTTTGTGATAGTGTGTGTGCGAGTTCTAACAAAGCCAGAGTGATTACAGATGATGTGATCACAGAGGGACGGGAACGCTAACTGTGAGTTCTTAGGAGCCACAGAGCCTGAGCGTGGCTTTCGAAATCACTAAGGATCTTCACAAATGCCATGTTTCTTATGTGCTTCAGAGTATATACTTCCTTATTGGGGTGAATAAATAAACACATACAAACACCAAATGGTCATCACGGTTCCTATAAGATGCCACAGGGACCAAAGCAGGGATGTGAGATCGTAGTCTTATGAGGGGATCGCCATACAACCAAACAATCTCATGCTCATTAGTTTCATATTCACCAAAGTATAGGTTGTTTTCTAGATTTCTCTGACAAATCACTGAGTATCAACCTCCCAGGCTGTCAGAATTACACTTTGTAACACCTTTAGACTGTGTTCTGGGGCCACCTTCTTCAGAATCAGAATCAGCTGCTGGTTTGTGAAAATACACTTTCCAAAGCACTGCCCGCAATCCACTGTATCTGACTTTTGAGACGTGGCAAGGGACTCGAGTTTTAACGAGGTCTCCTGACCGTGGAGAGCAGCCATCTATACGCACTGTGTCTCTAGAACTCCTGGGAAGTTTTGAGTTTTGTCATGATGGGTGAGAGTAATTGGCCAAATAGCAAACAAAAAAGTAAAGCAAAAAACAGCAGGAGAAAAATGGTTATGACTTTTCTACAGAATAAAAACCTAGGAGAACAGCATGATCATACACACATGTTGTTGTGTTTATTCATTAAAATTACTAAGTGCTTAGAGTTAATATTTGTGGAATTTGGTTTACATTATTAATGAAACAAAATTCATATTTTGTGTGTATAACATGTATGTGTGGGTGTCTGTATGTGCATGCGTGTATATAGGTCAGAGGACAATCTTGGGTTTCATTTCACAAGTTGTCTCTGGCTCATTGGCCTAGAGCCTTGTCTAGTAGGCTAGACCGGCTGGCCAGAGAGCCCCCAGCCTGCCTGTTTCTTTCTCTGCCTCTCATCTGGCATTGCTCAGGTAATCAATACATACCACTTGGTTTAACCTTTTCTGTTCGTTCTGGGGATCTGAACCCAGACCCTCACACTGCGAGGCAAGGGTTTTTCATACTGAGCCGTCTCCCCAGTCTGGAGAATAAACAGCCCATTTAGCGATTCTGAGTGGAATGTGTTCTCTTACTAGAGACTCATATCAGAGAAGGGACCAATAAGAAAAGAAATGAGATAGAAAGAAATGGAGATAATTGTCTAATCTTTGAATTAAACTTTTAACAAGAAAGAGTTTCATACACATATTCCATCTAGATCCCACTTGGCCTCATTAATGCACTCTTATGATATTATTGGCAACATCTTGTAACTATAATTTGTGAACTATAGCAGACTCGTCATGCTGAGATCTGAGCATGGAGACAACCCGCAGAGAAGGAAGATGACCTGGGGCTGATACATTATTCTAGGAAAGGATTGATCAAACTGTATGATAGCAAAATGTACACATTTCCTGGCCTTTACATCTATGTATCTATCTATGTATCTATTTATGTATCTATCTATGTATCTATGTATCAATGTATCTATCTATGTATCTATGTTAGCTATCTGTCTATGTATGTATGTATGTATGTATGTATGTATGTATGTATCTATCTATCTATCTATCTATCTACCTATATATCAATCTATCTACAAGTTGTAAAACTGCCACAGGCATGGTAGAAAGAAATTTGATTATTTTTTAAATCTCCCTAGTTGGTCAAACTATAAATAAATCCATTTTCATTTACTAATTTCAGCTTCCTAATTTGCTTGGGAATATGAGAAAACAAGGAAGGCAGGCCATGGACATGCATATCCACTAATCATTTTGACTCAACCATCTGTGAGGAAAATGTATGGCCACCCAATCTCCAAATTTAAAACACCGAGAATGGCCCAGTTGCCAGGATCTCCGCCCCGCCCCACCCTGCTTCCCCTACCTTAGGTAGTGGTTTTCTATAAACAGGCATTGGTAAATTGGTAATAGAAAAGGCTTTTGCTTTTGGTCTTCTTTCTGAAGATTATTATAAGGTCATTTGGTGTTATGATTTGGAAAGGTTTTGGGTAAATGCCTATGGTTGAGACTTTGTTCTTGGACAATTTGTAAGGGGAATTTGGAGTAAAACCAGGCACATTTGATGTACTCATCACGATGAAAGCCCAACTGAGCCATTTGCTGCTGCATGCTCAGTTGCTTGACAGGACCCTTCTGGTTTTCTTTGGCAGCGTGTTCACTTTGCCCGCAGTTCTCGCCAGGTTTGGCACTAGTGAACCACAAGGCCTGCCTGGCTCAGGCTGGCCTTTGTTTGGTGAGACACTCATTTTTTGTCTGGGTATACCCATCTATATAGCTGGTTTTGGTCCTTTTGTGTTTCCATTTTGGTTTAATCTTTGTCTTGACATTTGAGGACTCTCATTTAGACTCTGTCACTTTGCAGTACCATTTGATGTGAAATAAGTTATTTCAAGTATCTGAAACTCAAATGTCTGTCTGTCTGTCTCTCTCTCTCTGTCTCTCTCTTTCTCTCTCTCTCCTCTCTCTTTCCATCCATTCATCCATCCACCCACTTACCTATCTATATTTGGAGTTCTGTTGTTATGATATGAAGATGAGACTAAAATTCTCACTAAAGTTGTCTGCATTGAATATATATATTTTAAACCTCTGTTGTAATTGGTATAAACATGCGAAATGCTAAATCTATGTTATCTTGGTGGCTTCAGGAAGAATTCTGGATGGCTAGTTCTTTTATGATAATTTGTCTGGAGTGTACATATGAGTTTATATAAGTACAAGTTGACTGACAAATATTTAGGAAGCTACCAATGAGGCTGTAGAATAAATTTGTATACAAACTAAAATTCTAAGGACGTTTATAATTAAGTAATTAAGTGTTATTTAGGACATAATATCAGAATTCTTAGATTCAGCAGGTCTGTTTTTATTTGATGTTTCTTCTCTTTATTTCAAGTCAAAGTTTTAAAAGAGAAAAACTTAAGCACATCTATGGTTTCTGGCTTCAGAGACACCATTATCCCAGCTAGCTAAAGACTAAACAGTGAGTTAAAGAGCTTCCTGTAGCCATGTGAATCTTCCAGAGAAAATTTATGTGCAAGTCGGGTGGTTATAACTGAAGAATTCTTCAAACCATTCTCTAGTTCCTTGTATCCAAAGAAACAAGACTGTCTTAGCATATTGATCCAGGTTTAGTATAGTCTATAAAGGGGCTAACTTTAATCAAAGATTTATTTTATTAGTTTTTTTTCAGAGTCAGGATCATTTAAATTTCTGAGTTGAAATCATTTTAGTGGTCATATTACAGTTCTAGTTAAATAGGTATGCGGTTGCACTTGTGTACCAGATGGCTCTGGTTTGATACTGCTTTCAAATACTTGCGGAAGAGCTTAAACTAAAAGTGCCTGTATAACTATGATGCTACTTTCTTTATCTGTGTTTGTGATCCTCCTGGTATACAACTTCTGGCATACAACTTCTAGAATGTAAAGCATATAAATGCTTACCAAGCTGGTATCATCAAAACAAAGATGAATAATAATGGTAATTCTTAATATGTATGGTTTCTAGTTATATTATGGCCATTATTTTGGGGGCACAAACAACTACACACAGTCAAACACATCCAGTTCTAAGCAGAACCAAATCAACAGGCTTCAACATTGGTCTTGAAGAGTCTCCTTATGTAATGAATGCTGTAGCCAATGGGACAATGAGACAGTTTATATATTCTTAGCCCTTTAGGGTTTTGTTATTGTAACTTCATTTTCAAGCTTTATAGCTTATCTCTTCATTTTCTGTTGCAAAAGAACTCACAGATTTCAATGACGAAGTTAGTGTTTTTAGTAGTCATATCAGCAGGCTGAGGTTACAGCCGGCCTTTAGGCAGAAGGGCAAGGGGAGGCTTCTCTCCACCAGCTGTGGACTATCAGGCAGAACATAAATGGACACAGGGATAAAGATCTTTAACGGTATGGAAAGGACAGGAAAACTTCCCCACCTGAAATGCAAATTATCTAAGAATTGAGAATAGATTCGAGGTAAACTCAGCCTAAGAGTCCTTGCTTCTAGATGTCTGTTGCTTTAATTTGATCTTTGACTCTGGCCTCTATCTGCCTCCTCCTTCCCAGTGTAGGGCCAGATCAGATAATCAGGAGAAGAATCTCATCCTGGCAATGGCAGACAGTTAAGCAGCAATGTCTTAAAAATATACTGGAAAAAGCAAAGAACTATAATTGAAATGATGTAAGGTCCAAGGTAAACGCAGTCTGAACTAAGAGACACCAACAAGGATGAGTCATTGGGCTAGTCCTTAAGCCAAGAGGCTATGAAGAAAGGGTCTTAGGCAATGCTTCTCCACTAGCCTGACTCCTACATACATTTGTTTCTGATTTCTCTTCCAAGAATGGACACATTCCAGAAGATTCCACATCAGCACAACATTACATGGCATAACATCCCAAATCCCTCAAAACTGACAAATGTCAAAGAAAGAGGAAAGGCTGACAGTAAACATTACAGAGATACAGCAGACCCTCCATGCTAAGAGCCGGGTGGCAGAAGGCAGCTGGCTAAGGACAGACATAACCCGCCGAGGTTGGACGCAACCCAGGCGGAGTTAAACTGTCTCACAACAAAGTCTGCACAGGTTCTGGTTTGTGTCTCACGTGTTTCTATAAACTGCAAGTTCAGCATAGTGGAGTGAGCTTAGATTCTTTCTCCAGTTCAGCTAAATTTTAAATCAATGAGTGTTTCTTTCTCACTTTCAGTTTTTAACTGCTTTTGGAATAGCTGGTGAGCTGTGGACCTGAATACTCAGGAACAACTGGGCCGATAGTTTTAAACATTGACTACTTTCTCATACTGCCAGGGTATGGTAGAGTCGGCCCAGTGTGGGGATATATGGATGTGGCACAGTTGTGCAAAGTTTGTGATAGAAAGCGTCAATCCATGGAGTGTGTTCTAACCACACTCCTGTCTGTATATGCATGATATTCTGGACTTCAAGACATAATGTTTTCATGTGATTAAAAGGGAAAAAAAACCTCAAAAAAATTCATCTGCCACAGTTCAACACTTGACATCAAACTTTTGGGCAATAAGCCAAAGTTTAATATGTCTGTTAGAAGCATTGGCTATAGCATACATACTATCATATGCTGTATATTTTATGTATTTATACAGGCAAGCATATGTGTATTAGGGTATATATAAGCACCCATATATTTTCAATACACACATATAAAAACCTCACACATCCTGTTAAATAAGATGATATTTTCATAGTAGTGCTAAAAAGAACTTGTTTATGAAAAAATGTTTATATAAAGGGATATGTGACATAAAATATATGTTGCAAATGTCTTCACATGAATTTTTACTCTTTTTTCCTAAAATGGATATTTGTGCTTTGTTACTATTGACCAGAGAAAAATTTCACTACTGAAATTATTCTAAGATACAAGATTTAGTGGTTGTGTAACAAATATATCCAAATTGAAACATCTCAGGGGAGGATGGGGTAGGTTCATGAGAGTCAGGAAGTAAGCAACTCACAAATCTCAAGAAGTTCCTAAAACAAACAAAATTCACAAGGCTTTTTACCCCCAAGTTATACAAACACTAAACATATACCTAGGGTGGAGAGTCTCCAACCAGCTGCACCATTGGAAGGAGACTCTGATCTGTCCCACTGCCTACAGAAAAGTTGGAGATGCAGCTGTCATGAGTCCTCATCCGGATTGGGTGGGATTTTAGTGATGCAACTGCCTTTGTGTCATCCATGATCCATGCTGTAACCAACCTTTTGCCTAGCCTCCTATAAATTTGTAAAATTAAAAAAAAAACCTCTTACCCATTTGTGTCTCTTCTTTTGGGAACTCTGTTTAGTTACATAGACCCAGAGAGATCCATAGGCTCCTTTTTAATTGTGTTGTTTGTTTTCTTAGTATTTTATTTTTTGAGTTCTCTATACATTCTAGAAGCAAATCCTCTATCAGATGTGTAGTTGGCAAATACATTTTCCCCATTCTGTAGACTGCCTCTTAGGAAATAACAGTCTTCTTTACAGTGCACACTCTTTTTTTTATTAGATATTTTCTTTATTTACATTTCAAATGTTATCCCCTTTCCTGGTTTCCCCTTTGAAAACCCCATATTCTATCCCCCTCCCCCTGCTCACCAACCCACCCACTCCTGCTTCCTTGTCCAGGGATTCCCCTCACTGGGGTATCACAAGGCCATCCTCTGCTACATATCCAGCTGGAGCCATGGGTCCCTCCATGTGTACTCTTTGGTTGGTGGTTTAGTCCCTGGAAGCTCTTGAGGTACTGGTTGGTTCATATTGTTGTTCCTCCTATGGGGCTGCAAGCTCCTTTGGTCCTTTCTCTCGCTCTGCCACTGGGGACCTTGTGCTTAGTCCAACAGTTGGCTGAGAGCATCCAACTCTGTATTCATCAGGTACTGGCAGAGCCTCTCAGGAGACAGCTATCAGCTATATCAGACTCCTGTCAGCAAGCCCTTGTTGGCATCCACAATAGTGTTTGGGTTGGGTGACTGTGTATGTGATGGATCCCCAGGTGGGGCAGTCTTTGGATGGTCTTTCCTTCTGTCTATGCTTCACACTTTGTCTCTGTATCTCCTCCCATGGGTCTTTTGTTTCTCTTTTTAAGAAGGACCAAAGTACCCACTTCCTTCTTCTTGAGCTTCGTTTGGTCTGTGAATTGTATCTTGGGCATTCCAAGCTTCTGGGCTAATATCCACTTATCAGTGAGTGCATACCATGTGTGTTCTTTTGTGATTGGGTTACCTCACTCAGGATGATATTTTCTAGTTACATCCATTTGCCTAAGAATTTCATGAATTCATTGTTTTTAATAGCTGAATAGCAATCCATTGTGTAAATGTCACACTTTCTGTATCCATTCCTCTGTTGAGGGACATCTGGGTTCTTTCCAGCTTCTGGCTATTATAAATAAGGCTGCTATGAACCTAGTGTCCTAGTGTAATAAGGAGCATGTTTCCTTATTACATGTTGGAGCATCTTCTGGGTATATTCACAGGAGTTGTATAGCTGGGTCCTCAGGTAATACTATGTCCCAATTTTCTGAGGAACTGCCAAACTGATTTTCAGAGTGGTTGTACCAGCTTGCAATCCCACCAGCAGTGGGGGGAGTGTTCCTCTTTCTCTACATCTTCACCAGCACCTGCTGTCACCTGAGTTTTTGATCTTAGACATTCTGACTGGTGTGAGGTGGAATCCCAGGGTTGTTTTGATTTGCATTTCTCTGATGACTAAGGATGTTGAACATTTCTTTAGGTGCTTCTCAGCCATCCGGTATTCATTTGACAAAATTCAGTATCCCCTCATGTTGAAAGTCTTAGAAAGATCAGGAATTCAAGGCCCATACCTAAACACAATAAAAGAAATATACAGCAAACCAGTAGCTAACATTAAACTAAATGGAGAGAAACTTGAAGCAATCCCACTAAAACTGGGGACTAGACAAGACTGTTCTCTCTCTCCCTATCCAATATAGTACTTGAAGTTCTAGCTAGAGTAATTAGACAACAAAATTAGGTCAAAGGGATACAAATTGTAAAGGAAGAAGTCAAACTATCACTATTTGCAGATGATATGATAGTATACTTAAATGATCCCAAAAACTCCACCAGAGAACTCTTACAGCTAATTAACAACTTCAGCAAAGTGGCTAGATATAAAATTAACTCCAACAAATCAGTAGTTTTCCTATACTCAAAAGATAAACAGGCTAAAAAAGAAATTGGGGAAACAACACCCTTCACAATAGTCACAAACAATATAAAGTATCTTGGTATGACCCTTAACCAAACAAATGAAAGATCTGTATGGCAAGAACTTCAAGTCTCTGAAGAAAGAAATTGAAGAAGACCTCAGAAGATGGAAAGATCTTCCATGCAGGATTAATATAGTAAAAATGGCCATCTTGCCAAAAAGCAATCTACAGATTCAATGCAATCCCCATCAAAATTCCAACTCAATTCTTCATAGATTTAGAAAGAGCAATTCTCAAATTCATCTGGAATGACAAAAAACCCAGGATAGCAAAAACTATTTTCAACAGTAAAAGAACTTCTGGGAGAATCAGCATCAGAATCAGCATCCTGGACCTCAGGCAATACTACAGAGCAATAGCGATAAAAACTGCATGGTATTGGTACAGTGACAGGCAGGTAGATCAATGGAATAGAACTGAAGACCCAGAAATAAACCCATATAACTATGGTCACTTGATCTTTGACAAAGGAGCTAAAACCATCCAGTGGAAAAAAGATAGCCCTTTCAACAAATGGAGCTGGTTCAATTGGCTGTTAGCATGAATAAGAATGCAAATTGATCCATTCTTAACTCCTTGTACAAAGCTCAAGTCCAAGAGGATCAAGGACCTCCACACAAAACCAGATACACTGAAACTAATAGAAAAGAAAGTGGGGAAGAGCCTGGAGCACATGGGCACAGGGGAAAATTTCCTGAATAGAATACCAATAGCTTAGGCTCTAAGCTCAAGAATTGACAAATTGAACTTCATAAAATTACAAAGCTTCTATAAAGCAAAGGACACCATCAATAGGACAAAAACAGCAACCAACAAATTGGGAAAAGATCTTTAACAACCCTACACCTGATGGAGGGCTAATATCCAATATATACAAAGAACTCAAGAAGTTAGACTCCAGAGAACCAAATAACCCTGTTAAAAATGAGGTATAGAGCTAAACAAAGAATTCTCAGCTGAGGAATGCAGTACAGACTCTTGATATGAAGTCCTGCTTGTTGCTTGTGGGTTCTGGTTCCTGGGCAATCAGGGGCCTATTCAGAAGGTTCTTTCTTGAGCCTGCATCCTGAAGTGTATTCCCTAGTCTTCTAAAAGTTTCAGAGTTACAGGTGTAACACTTGAGATTTCTAGAACTGATTTGTGTTCAGGGTGAGAAAAGAAGATCAAATTTCATTCCTTTACTGAACAGATAGCCAGTTTTCCCAAGAGCATGCTGGCTTTTCTCCAGTGTATTTTTGTGTCCTTGTTAAAAATCAGAAGGCTGTAAGGGTGTTGAATTATATCTGGGCTCTTTTTTTTTAATTGAAGAAGGAAGTAAAAACATTTTATGATAAAATTGAAGATTTACATGGAAAATATTTCTGACAAAATATAAAAAATATAAAGAAAAACACGTTAAAATTGACAGTTTTCATGGAAAATTAAAGAGTAAAATGGTAGACATAAAGAACATTGCTAAATTAATTGAAAAAGGAAGTAGAAACATTTTATGATAGAATCGAAGATTTATGTGGAAAATATTTCTGATAAAATTGAAGAAATATCTAGAAAAACTTGTTGAAATTCAAGATTATCATGGAAAATAATACAGATAAAATGGTAGACATAAAAACATTACTAAATTAATTGGAAGAGGAATTACAAACATTTTTTGATAAAATTAAAGATTTATATGAAAAATACTTCTGTTATTCTATGCCTTTTTGTTGGGGAAATTGAGTTCATTGATGTTAAGAAATATTAAGGAATAGTGATTGTTGCTTCCTGTTATTTTTGGTGTTATTTTTTATGTTTGTGTGGTTACTTTCTTTTGGGTTTGCTGGAAGATTACTTTTTTGCTTCTTCTAGGGTGTCGTTTCCCTCCTTGTGTTGGCATTTTCAATCTATTATCCTTTGTAGGGCTGGATTCATGGAAAGATATTGTGTAAATTTGGTTTTATCATGGAATATCTTGGTTTCTTCATCTATGATGATTGAGAGTTTTGCTGGGTATAGTGGCTGGAATTTGTGTTCTCTTAGGGTCTCTATGAGATTTGCCCAGGATCTTCTAGTTTTCATTGTCTCTGATGAGAAGTCTGGTGTAATTCTGATAGGTTTGCCTTTATAAGTTACTTGCCCTTTTTCCCTTACTGCTTTTAATATTCTTTCTTTGTTTAGTGCATTTGGTGTTTTGATTATTATGTGCTGGGAGGACTTTCTGGTCTGGTCCAGTCTGGAGTTCTGTAGGCTTCTTGTATGTTCATGGGCATCTCTTTTTTTAGGTTAGGGAAGTTTTCTTCTATAATTTTGTTGAAGATATTCACTGGCCCTTTAAGTTGGTAATCTTTGCTCTCTTTTATACCTATAATCCTTAGGTTTGGTCTTCTCATTGTGTCCTGGATTTCCTGGATCTTTTGGGTTACAAGCCTTTTGCATTTTGAATTTTCTTTGACTGTAGAGTCAATGCTTTCTATGGTATTTTCTTTTCTTTTCTTTTTTTTTTTTTTTTTGGTTTTTTCGAGACAGGGTTTCTCTGTGTAGCCTTGGCTGTCCTGGAACTCACTCTGTAGACCAGGCTGGCCTCGAACTCAGAAATCCGCCTGCCTCTGCCTCCCAAGTGCTGGGATTACAGGCGTGCGCCACCACCGCCCGGCTCTATGGTATTTTCAACTTCTGAGATTCTTTCTTCTATCTCCTGTATTCTGTTGTTGATGCTTGCATCTATGGTTCTTGATTTCTTTCTAAGGTTTTCTATCTCCAGAGTTGTCTCCCTTTGTGATTTCTTCATTGTTTCTACTTCCATTTTTAGATCCTGCATGGTTTTGTTCAGTTCCTTCATTTCTTTGTTTGTATTTTCCTGTAATTCTTTAAGGGATTTTTGTGTTTCCTCTCTAAGGGCTTTTACCTGTTGACCCATGTTCTCCTGTATTTCTTTAAGGGAGTTATTTAAGTCCTTTTTGAAGCCCTCTATCAACAACATGAGTTTTAAATCCAACTCTTGCTTTTCCAGTGTGTTGGGTATCCAGGATTGCTGTGTTGGGAGAACTGGGTTTTGATGATGCCAAGTAGCCTTGGTTTCTGTTGCCTAGGTTCTTGTGCTTGCCTTTCACCATCTGGCTATCTCTGGTGTTAGTGGGTCTTTCTGTCTCTGGCTGGAACTTGTCCCTCCTGTGGGCCTGTAAGCCTGTGTTCATACTCCTGGGAGACCAACTCTCTTCTGGCATGGTCTGTGCACAGAAGGCCATGGAGCTGCTGGGTTCCCTAGTGCAAATGACAACCAGAAGACTCCTATCCCAGCAGCTCCACTGATCGTATGCCCTGGTGCTCCTAGCTGTTCCCATCCAGAGAGAAGGTGGAGATCTCATCTCTGTGCTCAGAAGTGAAAACACTATTGGGAGATCCCTCTCTCCTGGTAGGCCATGCACTGAAGGTTGCGGAGCCGCCTGGTTCCCTGGTGCTATATCTGGGTTCTTGAGTCTTGTCCGCTGAATTGTGTTCACTGATCAACAGCTCTTGCTATGTTGCCCAGATCATCTTAAAAAAAAAAAATCTGGCTTTAAGCGCTCCCTCTGATGCAGTCTCTTGAGTACCTGAGATTATAGAAGCAGAGTGCCATGCTATTTTTATTTAAAAAAAAAAAAAAGGTAGATGAACTTCAGAGTGTGGTTGGTAGGTGAGAAATCGCTTCTTAATAGTAAATTGAAGAAGAATCAGGATAAGAATAAAAAATTCCAAGGAAAGAAGGTTTTTTTGTGTGTTCATATGCGCGTGTGCGCACACACTCACCCCCCCCCCCACACACACACACGATGAAAGTACAGAGACAGGTCCATCTGCATATTTCTCAGAACTGTGTAAGTTTCTCTCAAGCTGGCTTTCTGTTGTGCACTGTTTACCCCAGGGGGTGTGAACTGGGGAATCTCAGCAAGGTTTGAGGACCGGCATCCACAGACTGCAAAAGTAAGCCTGCCAGCAGAGGGCGTAGGTATGCAGAGAAGGGAAATTACTACTCAGCTCTGCAGAGTCCTGGTAAATCTACCCCAACTCCTTTCCCTTTTTCTTGCCTTGTGTTTTGTGTCCCGCCCCCTTCCCTCCACTTCCGGTTTTACTATGGTTTAAATAATAGCTTCTCTGGCATTGGACTGACTAGGTAATGGAAGGTGACCTTGAACTTCGAGAGCTTATTGCCCCCACCTCCCAGGTGGTGGCTTGCAGGAGTGCGACACTGCGCCTTGTCTCACTGTAGTGCTGGGATGGAATTTCACACCCTAGTGCGGATATGCCACATACTTCCCAGCCCTTTTCTAGCTATCTTTTTTTAAAAAAAGGTTTTATGCTCCTATTTTTGGTTCTCCATTTACATAATTATGTTTAATATCTTCATAACTATTGGCTAAATTTTTCGCCTTCTTTGATCCCCTCTACCTTTTGCTTTACTGTACTTTGAGTAACATTTTAATTTTATCTTTTCTATAAACTTTATGTTTCTAGTTTTGGTTCCCCTTCCTATATGTATCTAATTTACTCACTGCTTTAAATTAACATTTCAGGTTTACATGCAGATAACGGAGTGCTTCATGGAGCCATCATATTTATTAACGTTTTTCCTAGATAACTGTTTTCCCTTTATTATCCTCCCTTCTTTCTCCTCCTCTGGACAGCATTCTTCGCCTGTCTTCCACTTCCCCTCCATTTATTTAACCCTGTTACACTTTCCATCCTTTCCTTTGCCCTATTCATTTGCTAGTTCTACATTTCCCCTATAGACTTTTAACTTTATGGGACACTTGGCATGTGTTTTGCTAGTTTCTTCCCTGTGGTCACTCGTGGGCTTATATTGATTTCAAATACATTGCTCAGTCTCTCTTAGTTAGAGGTGCTGCTGCCACAGTGTTTGTTTTATTTTGTCTAAGTGGTGCCAAGGTTTGAGCCCTCAAGGGAAGGCTGACCGTCAACCAGATCCCTAAATAAAGCCGCGTGGCCCAGTTAGAGCAGCCAGGGAAAGCTGAGTCAGCACGCCTCAGAGATGCAGCCCCGCCACGCTTGCTTAAGACTGCAGCGTTCCCAGCAGCCTCGCTGTGGGACCACCCTGCATGCCCTGGTGAATGGATGAAGAAATATGGCGTCTAAACACAGTGGAGTTTTGTTCAGACACAAAGGAGAAGGAAACTATTTTATTCTCAGAAAAATGGGTGGAACCAAAGAGAATCCCGTCAGACTTAGATAAGCATTTAATGTTTTCCCTTTTATATACATTGTTATGGATCTATGAATATGTATTATGTTTTTCACAGACAAGTAGAGAGAGGAAGAAGAGATGTAAAGAGGAGAACAGGAGAGGGTAATGGGGAAACAGATGAAATGTTGCATATACATATATATATATATATACATATATATATGTATATATATATATGAGAGAGAAAGAGAGAGAGATTCTAGCTTTAACAAACCTACATGCAAATACACACACACACACACACACACACACACACACAAACATGCACACACAGAAGGAGGACTACTATTGGGAAAGGAGGGAGATCTAGCTTTAACAAACATATATATAGAGAGAGAGAGGAAGAGGAGGGAGGGAGGGAGAGAGGGAGAGAGAGAGAGAGAGAGAGAGAGAGAGAGAGAGCACTGTTGGGGAGGAGGGAGAGCCACGGAGCCAGAGGAGGTGATGGGAGGTAAGCTGGGTTAACATGAGCAAGTTACAGTGATGGGTATGTTTGAGAATGTCATGATGAGATCCATTATTTTGTATACCAACTAAAAATAGTTAATTTAAAAGTTGATAAAACATCAGATTTTGTTTCTGAGACAGAATCTCCCAATGTAGGACTGGCCGGCCTCCAACTCACAATCCTCCTGCTTCAGTCTTGTAAATGCTGGGATCTTCTAAACTCTGTATTTCAAAAACAATTCCAACTTTCTATCCTGGCTATGCCGCCACTGACATGATTCACAAACTGCTTAATCACGCATCTCTCTGTCAGTGCTTGTTAAACATGACTGTGTGCTAGGCCTGGACCCATACATGGCTCCTCTTGTGGTTTACTGTCATGGGGAAGACTCATGTAATACGCCACATGCAATGCAGATATGTAGGCAGAAGACAGAGCAAAGGGAAGGAGAGTTTACTCAGCCTTAGAGGGGTGTGTGTGTGTGTGTGTGTGTGTGTGTGTGTGAGAGAGAGAGAGAGAGAGAGAGAGAGAGAGAGAGAGAGAGAGATGCTTCATAGAGCTAGAAGCTGATAGATGAGGAGGAAGAAAGGAACAGAATTTCAAGATGATAAATTATCTGGGTTGATGAGCACATGTTTATATGGTTATGGATAATTCAGAGTATCAGAACAACAAGCTGAGGCTCAATTTTACGTAACTAACCCACACACAGTAGTCACCGACAGCGTGTAATATGGTCTGTGAAGGTGTATTCAACAGTGTTGTGCTGTTTTTGGCACACCACCAACACTTAGCAGATAAGCCTGTGCTGAAATGTGTGGGGTAGGAGAAAGGACACAGGACAGCCCCAACGTTGCGTAATTCCAAAATGGATTCTTTCACTGTGTTGAAGTTCTATGAAATTAAATGGCAAAGTCTCATATTAGTGGACTCTCAAGCTGTTTGTGGGCTTATGAGCTGGCCTTATTCATGTCAGCATTTGGCAAGGAAAGGCATCTGGCCCACAGGAAAGGTGTGCACGGAAGGAGAGCCACACCACAGTCCCCAGGTGTCTTTAGATAACCTCACTACCATGAAGGCTATTCCACAGTGGATGTATTTAGAACCCCCCTTCTGTTCATTTGTGTGATAGGAGGGGCAGCATGCTCTCATACAGCAAATATTTAGAATCAGTTCTTCAGAAGAATCATCATACAACATTATTCAAAAAAGGAATTCTCCTATTTTCTTTTAGAATCCACGGAGACTCCTACTGACAACCACATTCAAATTCTAAATATCAAATGACTCAGAGAGCGACTCTGTTGGGGATTATTCAGATTTATGGAGGATGTGAGTGCCAAAATTCTGAGCATTTCCTTCTTTCTTTCGCTTTTTTTTTTTGCACGTTACAAGAACTAAGTCACCCCACGTGCTTCAGGCAGCAAGAGTGGGTGAGAGTTATGACCTATTTCTCCTCCTACTTAAAAAAAAAATGTGGCAGCCTGTAAGTCCTGACAGCCCCGGGGAAGCCTTCTGCCTTCCTTTACTGTTACAGGTCCTGCAGTTCCAAGACTCACTGGCAGCTGCAAAGAGGCTTTGCATGGTTTCCCGGAAGTCAGTTACGCTGGGCTACATCTTCTTGCTCAATCTCTGTTCTCTCATTAACTGGAGTAACGGGATCGGCAGGATCACCAGACAGGTCTCAGAGGGTTTCTGAGTTATTTCTGGGATTTTGAAATCATCTGCTTTGTACCTTTGTAAGATGACTATTAGAACCGAGTCAGCAATTGGCCTGGAAATAGGTTCTATCGTAATCATTGGGCCACATGTAACAGTTACCCACTGATTACCACATCAAAGTTCCCGCTCTTGTAAAATAAATCAGAGAGGCAGGTCACATCTTAACAGTTAAACTTCCTTTGTCTTTACAGCACACTAGAACATTGTGGTATAATTGTTATGGGAGTTTCTAAAATTCCAGGTTTTAATTTGGACTTGCTCTAGAGGTTGAAATTCCAATTTCTGGAATTAGCTTATCTTGAAGAAAATGCCAGTTGTACCAGTAGGACGTGTGTGAGGTGACAGCACAAGCTGGCTCATGACCGTTGGCTTCTGAAAGACCCACAGAGCCTTAGTCTGGACATGCTAAGAGATATTTTATATTTCTGAATTTCTTTCCTGATGGCTAATTTACTTATGATTTGTTCCTTATTTATAGAGAGGCTGGATGGTAGTTAAAAATGGAACACAGAGTATATGAGAACAATTACTGTATTGTTAGTCCCTGTGTGTGTGTGTGTGTGTGTGTGTGTGTGTGTAAATTCAAAACTCAGCCTGTTTAGTCCTTTCTATTAGAATCTGTGGGTGCTGTGGCCCTTGGGTGGGACCCGGTGGACCATGAGAGAGGCTGAGCATACCTCCCTAATAGTATGAGTGCCCATGTCCTCTGGCATCCCGAGTGACACAAATAGAGGATCCTTGCAAACCAGTAAGCCTCAGAATGGAAATGGGGTGCTGGCCTCGTCCCTGTCTTTACGGAAGTCCCCTCAGGTGCTGGCAACCTGCCACCTCCCCATAGTGACAATGGGATAGTTGGCTACTGCAGAGCTCATGTCATTTCCCCATTGGTCCAAAGGTTATATAAAAATGCTTGCTTCTGTGCAATACAGTAGATCTGTGCTTGGACGCTGGTCTCTGCAGTATGCTTCCTGGGTTCACAACTCTGCCTCCCTCACCCCCTCCTGGATCCTGGTTCCTACAAGAGTCCTATCCAAAGCGTCTTTAGAGTCCTCCTCTCTCAGCTGGCAGGGAATCTGACCCAAAGCGGGCACAAATGGAGTCCAGGGTTGTGCACCATACACAGCTGGACATAATACAGCCAGGTGTGAGGCTGGTCATTTGGTTTCTATGTGGCGAGTTCTCTTATGGAAGAAACAGGACCAAACTTGTCTTACCAGACTCCCAATGCCCTAATTATGGTATTGTGATGTGTATTTGATATGGTTAACTCATCTTCAAAGTCTGGAAGCATTTCCTTTTACTATTAAGGAATTTTTGACTTAGCCATTTCTAAATATTATGTACACATTCATCCATTCAATAAGCACGAATACAGTATGTTACGGAACACAAGAAGAGTGCAAGACTTTTCTCATAGCAGGCTCTTAGCTCTAACTGGATTGTGGTTCCCTTCTCAAGCACAGGTTCCACACTGTCTTCATCTTTCTGTCTCCCGGCATCCCGAAGAAGACACATAGCCCATGCAAAAGGCACACAGTACACATGTGAACAATAGGCTGCAATTAGGCTGACTCTTCGTGCCCACAGCACGAGCATGTTCATTTGTATGTCTTAGTCATCTTTCACGCTGGAATTTATTTAAGCAAAACAAGAATGCAAATACCCTCCCTGAAGAGTACACGGCTTCAGGATTATGCGAGACCTTTTGCTTAGATCAAATATATAATTTATATGCCTATATAAAATGATGAAATCAACAACATATAGAAACTCTCCAGGGACTCACGAATGTGAGAATAAACAGTTTAGAGGAGGATTTCTCTCTGTCTCAAATCCTCTTTCATGTAGCCCAAGGAAATGAGCAAAGAAATTCAGACACACTGAAGTTTTCAGGGCCAAGCATTTTGATCCAATATGTTCTGCTGTGAAGTATTTGGCCTTGTTAGAGCTTTTATCACTCTGTGTTCCCAGTCTGTGCTTCATGGTGGGAAAAACAAGTAAGATAGTGATGGGCAAATGTTCTTTTCAAGTGTGTGGCAGCAAATTTGAGAAAATGCATATTAAAGGAACACCTTGTACCATTTAGCCCCTTTCCTGGGTCCTCCCTCCGTCAGGCTGCCTCAGTATTGACTGAGTTAAGGACAGCTCATTTGGAGTGAACACTCTGCAAAGCCCCCTCAGAGTCATCTAAGAGAGGTAGAGAACATTGCACCGTGCACTCAAATGGAGCATCTTTGATGCTCCATCTTTTTGCATATGTGTGGTAAAGCTCTAATTAGAACATTTTACAATGGAGCCTTCAAGTTCCCAATTTCTTATTTGCTTGAATTAATTAAAAAAAAAAACCGAGGTGTTCACTCTGGCATGGCCTTAATCCAGACTCTGTAATCAGTTCACAATCTGTGCATCACAAATGCCCCATCCTTCCCTGCCAGATTCAACCTTTTGCATTTCTTCCTCTGGGTAATGCATTTTAATTGGTACCTCTCTGTCAAACAAACACTGGTTGTTTGATTGTTTTGCTTTGTTTTGTTTTGTTTTGTTTTTTAAGATTCAGCCTCAACATCTTGGCAGTTAACAGGAGGACAGACTTGCCACAATGGTTACCTTTAAGATGATAAAATCCATAAAATCCTCGAATTGGAGGAGAAGGTCCTGGAGATGTAGCCTTTACTTTAATATTGTTGTACTGATCAAATGAAAGCAGGCATCTGGCACACAGAGTATGATGCTTTGCTTGTATTCACTCACAATTACTTTTTAGTCAGTGTCTTAGTTAGGGTTTTACTGCTGCAAACAGATACCATAACCAAGGCAACTCTTATAATGACAGTATTTAACTGTGGCTAACTTACAGGTTCAGAGGTTCAGTCCATTGTCATGAAGGTGGCAATATGGCAGCACCAGGCAGGCATGGTGCAGGAGTTGCTGAGAGTTCTATATCTTCATCTGAAGGCTGCTAGCAGAATATTGGTTTTCAGGCAGCTAAGATGAGGGTCTTAAAGTTCACACCCACAGTGACACACCTACTTCAACAGGGCCACATCTACTCCACACCTTCTAATAGTGACACTCCCTGGGCATATACAAACTACCACATTCTACTCCCTGGCCCTCATAGACTTGTTCAAACATATGAGTCTATGGGGGACATACCCTAAACACAGCATAATACAAAATACATTAAGTCCAACTTCAAAGGTCCCCATAGTCTATAGCAGTCTCAACGATGTTAAAAGTCCAAAGTTCAAAGTCTCTTCTGAGATTCATCCGATCACTTAATTGTAATCCTTGAATCAAGAGAGGAAACCAACCGGGAAAACTCCAAATTCTGCATCTCCATGTCTGATGTCAAAGCAGTTTTCAGATGTCCAACTTGTTTTTCATCTTTGTTGACTACAACAACGTTCTTTCTCCTGGGCTGGTTCAACTCCCTGTTAGCAGCTTTCCTCAGCAGAAAGCCCATGGCTCTGGCATCTTGAACATCTTGGGGTCTCCAAGGCAACCTCAATGTTATTAGCTTCTTGTTTCAATGTCTGAAATCCACATATGATCTTTTGGGCTACTACAAAGGGCTGGTGTTACTTCTCCAGCTCTGCCCTTGGTAGTGATCTAAGCTCAGGTTGATACACTCCACTGATGCTGCTGTTTTGGTGATCATCCCGTGATACTGACATTTCCAATACACTGGCGTCTTCCTCTGCAACTAGGCTTCACCAATAGCCTCTCATAGGCTCTCTTCATGGTGCCAATCTTCAAATCCTTTGCATGACTCTCTCATGCCTGGGCCATCAACTGCAACTGAGGCTGTACCTTCACCAATGGTGTTCCATAGCCTTTCACAGTTCCAAGCCTCAGCTGTTCATCATGACCCCTTCATATCTTCAAAACCAGTATCTCCTGGGTGACTTTTACACATTACCAAGTCCAGCTGCAGCACGAGGTACATCTCTGGAACAAGGCTACTTTGTGTTCTCAGAAAACACTTCCCAGAAGATTTCACCTCAGTGATGCTTATCTCTTCTTAATCATCACTAATTTCTTTTTTTCTATATTTTTTGTTTACATTCCAAAGGCTTTCCCCTTTCCCAGATCCCCCCCGACCATACATCCCATAAGTCCTCTCCCCCCAACTATTCCCCAATCATCCCCCCCATTTCTCTGTTCTGGATCTACAAAACTGGATCCAATCTTTTCAGGCCCAGGGTTCTCTCCTTTCTTCTTCTTGTGAATCATTTGGATTGCTAGTTGTGCCTTGAGTATTTAGGGCTTCTGGGCTTATTAATATCCACTTATCAGTGATTGCATTTCATGTGTATTCTTTTGTGATTGGGTTAACTCGCTTAGGATGATATTTTCCAGATCTAACCATTTACCTACAAATTGCATGAATCAATTATTTTTAATTGCTGAGTAGTATTCTATTGTATAAATATACCACATTTTCTGCATCCATTCCTCCTTTGAGGGTTATCTGGGCTCCTTCCAATTTCTGGCTATTATAAACAAGGCTGCTATGAACATAGTGGAGCATGTGTCTTTATCGTATGCAGGGGAATCCTCTGGGTATATGCCCAGGAGTCATCACTAATTTCTTAGCTCTAGCTAACAAGCATCAATTGTCCTAGTAATCCCTTCTATTCTGGACTCTAAAGCCAGAGCCACATGGCCAAAGCTGCCAAGTTCTGTTGCTTGCTGGGCTGGAACATGGCTCCCACCCTCTTCTTCTATTCCCAGCTTTCCATTTTCCAACCCCCTTACTGCCTAAGCTTGTCCTAGAACTTGTTCTGTACATTGACCTTGAACTCAGAGATCTGCATGTCTGTACTCTAAGTACTGGGGTTAAAGGTGTGTTCTACCAAGCCTGAATTTAAGTTTTTCTTCACCTAGAACTTGCTCTATTCTAGGTTGGTCTTGAATTTAGAGATCTGTGTGACTTTGCCTCCTGGAACTAAAGACTTGTACCGCCATGTCCGGACTAAACTTAGCTGGGTGGGATCTTGCTCCAAGTTCACCACTCCCTTAATTCAGTTTAATATTCTTGAACACAGAATTCAGTTCCATTTCACTTCCTGGTGCCCCTTTAATACTCGAATGATTTTATATTTTTCCTTTCTGTGCTTGCTATGCTTGTTCAAAACATTCTTCATGAGACTTAACTAGAGAACAAAGTCTCTGCTGGACTTTTTTGAGACTTCCTTTGTCAATAAAATTAATGTAAATCTTTTTACCTTAGCTCTGGGTAGACTCTTCAGATAAGGGCAAAAAGCAGCCACATTCTTCACCAAAATATCACAAGAACGGTCTCTTGGCTACCTATTAAAATTCTTCTCCTCCGAAACCTCTACAGCCAAGCTTACAAAGTTCAAATCACCTTCAGCAACAAAGTCTTCCATATTCCTACTACAATGGTCCATTAAGCCCCATTTGAAGCATTCTGCTGCTTTCCAAATCCAAAGTTCCCAAATCCACATTCTTCTACACAAAAGCATGGGCATGTCTATCGCAGCGATACCCTAGTCACTAGTACCAACTTCTGTCTTAGTTAGGATTTTACTGTCATAAACAGATACCATGACCAGGACAACTCTTATAAGGACAACATTTAATTGTGGCTGGCTTACAGGTTCATAGGTTCAGTCCATTTCTGTGAAGGCAGTATCCAGGCAGGCATGATGCAGGAGGAGCTGAGAGTTCTACATCTTCATCTGAAGGCTTCTGGCAGAATACTGGCTTCTAGGCCGCTAGAATGAGGGTCTTAAAGAACATACCCACTGTGACATACCTACTCCAACAAGGACACTCCTTCACCAACAGGGCCACAGCTTCTAATAGTGCCATTCCCTGGGTTGAGCATATACAAACCATCATAGTCAGGTTAGTAGACTAGAGTCTTTGAGCAGTGGAAAAGATGAGGGATGGTGGTGAGGGATAGCACCTGGTTGTTGCCAGTGAACATGGTCCATTCACCAAGCTGCATCACAGGGAATTGTACATGGTGATATGGACTGGGTGCTCAGTCCCTTGTTTAGTGCGGTCTCTGATCTTTGAGGCTCTGGAGCACACCTGGACATGTTTGTTTTCGCTAACCTATAGGTTCAGTTGTGTGAAATAAAGATGTTTTCAGAGAACAATGTCCCCTGTTCCTCCCTTTCTTCCTTTTTTCCTTCTTTCCTTCCCTCTGTCATTTCTTTGTCTCTCCCTTCCCCCTTCCCCCTTTAAAATAATAGTGGAGAGTGAACCTAGGAGTTCACACTTGCTGTGCAAATGCTCTACCACAAATTCAGCCCAGTCTTGTTTTCTTTTTTTTTTTCCCTTTTTTTCCTTTTTTTTAATTGGATATATTCTATATTTACAATTCATTTCCCTTTTCCTGGTTCTCCACCCCCCAAAGGTCCAACATGCCCTTTTCCCTCCCCATGCTCCCTCTTCCACCCCTTCCCTCTTCCCTGTTCTTGTATTCCCCTACACTGATGCTTTGATCCTTTCCAGCCCCAGTGTCCACTCCTTTCTTCTTGTCAGACATCATTTGGTACGTGAATTGTGTCTTTGGTCCAGTCTTGTTTTCTTGAGGTCAAAGATGCCTGGCTCTCCTTTTTGACTCTGTCTCTCTCCCCTCTAGAATCTTGCCACTTTAAAAAAAAAAAAACACACAACCATTCCAGTGAGTCACCTCTCTTAGTATGAGGTGGAGATCAGACACTACTCTAAATTAGTACAACACGAGGTATTTACCAAGAAGAAGGCCAATTAGAGCCACCGGGCTGATAGACTCCTATAAATCCAGGGGAGGGGGACACAACTGGTTCTTTGTGACAAGAGGGGCCACTCACCGGTTGCCTTTTCAGGGTTGTTGCACATGAAGCATTGCCATGCTCCCGCTGCCTCACTGAAGCCAAACACGTCAAAGAACCGCACTTCTTCCAGATGGAGCTGAAGCTGGTCCAGGTCCTGTTTCAGGAATACAAAGCACAGAGAAAATACGCATGTCTGCCTGCATCTGACACCAGAAAGAGGGGGTGTGAAGCTGGAGTGGCTGACGCTGGGACCACGAGAGCATGGGAAGGGGCTTCTGTTGGCCACCCTTGGAGAAGAGCACTTAGCCTAGACTCCTCCAGGGATGGCTCTTCATTGTAGGGTGAGGGGGCCTAGCCTCAGGACTGAGGTTTGAGGTACAGGGAGAGACATCAGAGCTTGAAGTGGCCCGGAATTTTCCTGCATTTGAAGAAGCTCCAAAAATTCTATAAAGGAAGGACATCTGAGTGTCACCGGGTCTGAAGGAAATATTGCTGAAGAAATGTCTTTGTATTCAAATTGTGTATAAAATTGAGAACTATATGGGTATTGTTTACACCCCAAACATTATTTTTATAGGGTTGGCTTTTTGGAGAGAGATGGAAAGTCCAGGGGTGGGCTCATTTGCTTGCATCTCCAGTACTGTTTAGCCTGATGGTTCATCTTAGATTTATATGCAGATATTGTTTATTCCACAATATAGCTCTGTTGGTTTTAGTGGAAAATTATCTCTGAAATCATTTGCCAATAAAGTAACCATGTTTTGAGTAGTGGAGTAGAATTTGACAAACTGAGATGGCTCATTTTTAGGTAGCCTGTGGCATAATGCCATGTCACAGTGCTCTTACTTAGAGAGAGGTACCATTAGGCTGAAAGAAGATGAAAAACTATTAGCCTAACCAAATGAAAAATTTCTACTGTCCTTAAGGGGCTTTTCTGATATGTAAGGAACACTTCTGTCTTAGTTAGGGTTTCACTGCTGTGAACAGAAACCAATGCAAGTTTTATAAAAGACAACATTTAACTGGGGCTGGCTTACAGGCTCAGAGGTTCAGTCCATTGTCATCAAGGCAGAAACATGGCAGCATCCAGGCAGGCTTGGTGCAGGAGGAGCTGAAAATTCTACATCTTCATCTGAAGGCTGCTAGTGGAAGACTGACTTCCAGGCAACTAGTGTGAGGTTCTAAAGGCCACTCCCACAGGCCACACCTACTCCAACAAGGCCACACCTCCTAGTAGGGTTTCTCCCTGAACCAATCATATACAAACCATCACACCAGCCCTTATCAGGCAGCAGACCTGCACTCTTAAGACCTTGATCCTTCTAAGAAGGACTTGCCTTCTTGCTAGCCTTGCACACATTTCTTCAACTTACGTTGTGTGTGAGCATTGGTGTGCTGAGACTTCACTTTCTTGCCTTTGGTTCTGTACTCTAATCTTCCCTACATATTGTGATGATTCTTAGTAATCAGAAGGTGCTGTTTGAGGTGTTTGCATGGCTCCAGATGGACCTACTAGAGAATGGGTGATGGCTTATTCAGATCCCACCCAGAATTACTGATTCTCCATTGTTGACACAGACGCTAAGCACACTAGACTCTGAGCAGTTTGGGAACAGAGCTCAGTTGTTAGGGATTTGACTTGTGCTTACGTGGGAATTCACACGTCCACTGTGGTTTCCAGCCAACAGTTGGTTTTTTTGACTGGTCAATAAAGAGCCAGTGCGGTTCCTCAGATAACTGGGAATTATACTTCCAGAGGACCCAGCTATACCACTCCTGGGCATATACCCAGAGGATTCCCCAGCATGTAATAAGGATACATGCTCCACTATGTTCATAGCAGCCTTATTTATAATAGCCAGAAGCTGGAAAGAACCAGATGTCCCTCAACGGAGGAATGGATACAGAAAATGTAGTATATATACATAATGGAATACTATTCAGCCATTAGAAACAATGAATTCATGAAATTCTTAGATAAATGGATGGAACTGGAGAACATCATCCCAAGTGAGGTAACCCAGTCTCAAAAGAACACTCATGGTATGCACTCCCTGATAAACGGATATTAGCCTAGAAGCTCGGAATACCCAAGACACAATCCACATATCAAATGATGCCCAAGAAGAAGGAAGGAGTGGCCCCTGTTCCTGGAAAGGCTCAGTGCAGCAGTGTAGGGGAATACCAGGACAGGGAAGTGGGAAGGGGTGGATTGGGGAACAGCGGGAGGGAAGAGGGCTTATGGGATTTTTGGGAGGGGGGATCCAGGAAAGGGAAATCACTTGAAATGTAAATAAAGAATATATCGAATAAAAAAAGAAGAAAAAAGAAGAAAAAAAAAGAAAATGCCCTAAAAAAATTAAAGAGCCAGTGACCAATGGTTGGAGAGAGGGACAGAGGGACAGAGGGACAGAGGGACAGAGGGACAGAGGTGGGACTTTGAGGATTCCCAGAGAGAAAATACAGGACAGGGAGAAGGGAATCACCAGGAAAGACAGCTATCCAACCATGCAAGAATCAGGGAAAAGTGGCCCCAGGGGCCACTCCCTTGATTGGGTCAGGGATAGCAGAGATATAGATTTTAGAAAGTCAGGGTCAGGGTCAGGGATAGCAGAGTATAGATTTTTAGAAAGGAATAACTCAAGAATATTGAAGGGTAGAGTGTGTTAGCTGTAGAGACATTTGGAAGTGGCCCAGCCATTAAGCATATTAAAAAATATTAAGGCATATTTAAAAATAAAGGTTGCCTGTGCATTTCTTTCATTCGTGAATCCAGAGCTTTTGGGTGGGTGCAGGGTCACCCTTGTACCTGCTGAGAGCGTAGAGAGGACCATAAATATTCACCACTCCACTCAGTCTTCTTTGATAGCAGCTGCATCCCCAGGATCTAGTATGGCACTGGGAATGGAGTAGAATCATTTGTTTGTAGGTGCAATATAAATCCCAAGTGCCAAAGAACTTTATGAGAGGCCCAATGGCAGTTTAAGATTCTCTTTAGAGAGCATTCATGCTCACCAGAAGACACACACAATGAAGACAGGGATTTTGTTTGTTGAATGGATGTTTGAAAGCTCAGCCTCTGAAAGAGCTTCTTACACACTAAACTCATGCTTCTAAAGAAAATCACAGATCACGCCTTTCAGTGTCTTCATTAAGACAATTGTGCTTCACAATCTGGGATTAGACATTTTGAAGGTTTAACATGCTGAATATAGTATTTTGGATACCTAATATTAGAGGCATTTCAATAGGCTATGCACATGTGTGTATGTATGTGCAACACACACATGTGCAAGCACACACACACATGCACACATACATGAATGAATGTTCTTTTAAAAATGATTTAGAATGTGTTCATTAGAAAAAAGAAACTTTTTTTGGTAAAGAATGTTCCCCAAGATAAAGACCAAAGAAGCACCTGGGAGCTTTATAGGTTTCAAAGGATGAAATCCATATTAAAATTTATGGGGAGAAAGCAGATGTTCATAAATATCTGTTTCAAAACTGCAAGGTCTCTGAAGTGTGTCTTTGGCCATCGGCATGCAGATCAGTCTTTGTTTTTTACACAATTAAAGATCAGTTCTTCATTCCCCACAAACACTACTAGCAAACAAAGGACTTAACACATAGGGCTCCCTTTATTTTTCCTGTTCAGAGACCAGGAGTGTCCCAGGTTGTTGCCTATAATCCACACTTGCTTTGGCAAAAAGTTATTTGAGAAGTTTAGGACAGATGGTGAGCTACATCCCAGTGCTCGAGTTTTGAAGCCAAGAGCAGGTTTAGCCCTTCAGAGGATTTAGGTGTTATGCAAAGGGATCTGAGCAAGGAAGATGGATCGAAGTTACAGGAACTGTTGAAGTTGGTGGTAAGAACCAACTTTAAATAGACAGATGAAACACATGTAATTTTAAGTATCTGTGGAAAATCAAATTAAGTAAATCATAAAACAAGCCAGTACAGATTACCGGTGATATGTTTTGGGACTGTACTTCTTTTTTTTTCATTTTCTATATTCTTTGTTTACATTCCAAAGGCTTTCCCTTTTCCCAGTTCCCCCCTCACCTTATGTCCCATAAGTCCTTTTCCCTCCCTCCCCCATTTCTCTGTTCTGGTACTCTCCTACAAAACTGGATTTAGTCTTTTCCAGACCAGGGTCCTCTCCTTCCTTTTTCTTGGGAATCTTTTGCTTAGCTAATTGTGCCTTGAGTATTCAGAGCTTCTGGGCTCATTAATATCCACTTATTAGTGATTGCAATTCATGTGTATTCTTTTGTGATTGGGTTAACTCACTTAGGATGATATTTTCCAGATCCAACCATTTGCCTACAAATTGCATGAATTCATTATTTTTAATTGCTGAGTAGTAAGTATTCTATTGTATAAATATACCACATTTTCTGTATCCATTCCTCCATTGAGGGACATCTGGGTTCTTTCCAGCTTCTGGCTATTATAAATAAGGCTGCTATGAACATAGTGGAGCATGTGTCTTTATTGCATGCAGGGGAATCCTCTGGGTATATGCCCAGGAGTGGTATGACAGGGTCCTTTGTAAGTGTCATGCCCAATTTTCTGAGGAACCACCATACTGATTTCCAGAGCGGTTGTACCATCTTGCAATCCCACCAACAATGGAGGAGTGTTCCTCATTCTCCACATCCTCTCCAGCACTTGTTGTCTCTTGAGTTTTTAATCTTAGCCATTCTGACTGGTGTGAGGTGGAATCTCAGGGTTGTTTTGATTTGCATTTCCCTGATGACTAATGATGTTGAACATCTCTTAAGGTGCTTCTCAGCCATCCGAATTTCTCCTGGTGACAATTCTTTATTTAGCTCTGTACCCCATTTTTTAATAGTGTTATTTGGTTCTTTGGGGTCTAACTTCTTGAGTTCTTTGTATATATTGGATATTAGCCCTCTGTTGGATGTGGGGTTGGTGAAGATCTTTTCCCAATTTGTTGGTTGTCGTTTTGTCCTTCTGACAGTGTCTTTTGCCTTACGGAAACGTAATTTTATGAGGTCCCATTTGTCAATTCTTGATCTTAGAGCATAAGCTATTGGTGTTCTGTTCAGGAACTTTCTCCTTGTGCCCATGTCCTCAAGGGTCTTCCCCAGTTTCTTTTCTATTAGTTTCAGTGTGTCTGGTTTTATGTGGAGGTCCTTGATCCACATGGAGTTGATCGTAGTACAAGGAGATAAGAGTGGGTCAATTCGCATTCTTCTGCATGTTGACCTCCAGTTGGACCAACACCATTTGTTGAAAAGGCTATCTTTTTTCCACTGGATGGTTGTAGTTCCTTTATCAAAGATCAAGTGACCATATCTTCATTTCTGGGTCTTCAATTCTTTTCCATTGATCTACTTGCCTGTTGCTGTACCAATACCATGCAGTTTTTTAACACAATTGCTCTGTAGTACTGCTTGAGGTCAGAAATATTGATTCACCCAGAAGTCCTTTTATTGTTGTGAATAGTTCTAGCTATCCTAGGTTTTTTCTTACTCCAAATGAATTTGAGAATTGTTCATTCTAGATCTATGAAGAATTAATTTGGGATTTTGATGAGGATTGCATTGAATCTGTGGATTGCTCTTGGCAAGATGGTCATTTTTACTATATTGATCCTGCCAATCCAAGAGCATGAAATATTTTTCCATCTTCTGAGGTCTTCTTTGATTTCTTCTTCAAGGATTTGAAGTTCCTGTCATAAAGATCTTTCACTTGTTTGGTTAGAGTCACGCCAAGTTACTTTATATTGTTTGTGGCTATTGTGAAGGGTGTTATTTCCCTAACTTCTTTCTCAGCCTGCTTTTCCTTTGAGTACAGGAAGGCTACTGATTTGCTTGAATTGATTTTATAACCAGCTACATTGCTGAAGTTGTTTATCAGCTGTAGGAGTTCTCTGGTGGAGTTTTTTGGGTCACTGAAGTATACTATCATATCATCTGCAAATAGTGATAGTTTGACTTCTTCCTTTCCAATTTGTATCCCTTTGACTTCTTTATGTTGTCTAATTGCTCTTGCTAGAACTTCAAGTACTATATTGAAAAGATATGGAGAAAGAAGACAGCCTTGTCTAGTCCCTGATTTTAGTGGGATTGCTTCAAGTTTCTCTCCATTTATTTTGATGTTGGCTACTGGTTTGCTGTATATTGCTTTTACTATGTTTAGGTATGGGCCTTGAACTCCTGTTCTTTCCAGGACTTTTAGCATGAAAGGATGCTGAATTTTGTCAAATGCTTTTTCAGCATCTAATGAGATGAACATGTGGTTTTTTTCTTTTAGTTTGTTTATGTAGTGGATTAGATTGATAAATTTCTGTATATTGAGCCATCCCCGCATCCCTGGGATAAAGCCTACTTGATCATGGTGAATGATCATTTTGATGTGCTCTTGGATTCAGTTGGCAAGAATTTTATTTAGTATTTTTGCATCGATATTCATAAAGGAAATTGGCCTGTAGTTCTCTTTCTATTTTGGCTCTTTGTGTGGTTTTGGTATCAGCGTAATTGTGGCTTCATAGAATGCGTTGGGCAGTGTTCCCTCTGTTTCTATTTTGTGGAATAGTTTGAAGAGTATTGGTGTTAGGTCTTCTTTGAAGGCCTGATAGAATTCTGCACTAAAACCATCTGGTCCTGTACTTTTTTTGGTTGGGAGGCTTTCTATAACCCCTTCTATTTCTCTAGGGGTTATGGGACTGTTTAGCTGATCTAATTAATCCTGATTTAATTTTGTTATTTGGTATCCGTCTAGGAAATTGTCCATTTCCTCCAGATTCTCCAGTTGTGTTGAGTATAGACTTTTGTAGTAGGATCTGATGATCTTTTGAATTTCCTCAGTCTCTGTTGTTATATTCTCCCCCCTTTCATTTCTAATTTTGTTAATTTGAATACTGTCTCTGTGCTCTTTGGTTAGTCTGGCTAAGGGTTTATCTATCTTGTTGATTTTCTCAAAGAACCAGCTCCTGGTTTTGTTGATTCTTTGTATTGTTCTCTTTGTTTCTACTTGATTGATTTCAGCCCTAAGTTTGATGATTTCTTGTCTTCTACTCCTCCTGGGTGAATTAGCTTTTTTTTTGTTCCAGGGCTTTCAGGTGTGCTGTTAAGCTGCTAGTGTATGCTCTCTCCTGTTTCTTTTTTGGAGGCACTCAGGGCTATGAGTTTTCCTCTTAGCACTGCTTTCATTGTGTCCCAAAGATTTGGGTAGGTTGTACCTTCATTTTCATTGAATTCTAAAAAGTCTTTGATTTCTTTCTTTATTTCTTCCTTGACCAAAGTGTCATTGAGTATTGTTCAGTTTCCATGTGTATGTGGGCTTTCTGTTGTTTTTCTTGCTATTTAAGATCACTTTTACTCCATAGTGATCTGATAGGAGGCAAGGGATTAGTTCAATTTTTTTGTATTTGTTGACATCTGTCTTGTGACCAATTATATGATCGATTTTGGAGAAGGTACCATGCGGTGCTGAGAAAAAGGTATATTCTTTTGCTTTAGAATGAAATGTTCTATATATATCTGTTAAATTCAATTGGTCCAAAGCTTCAATTAGTTTCACTGTGTCCCTCTTTAGTTTCTGGTTTCCTGATAGGTCCATTGAGGAGAGTGGAGTGTTGAAGTCACCCACAATTACTGTGTTAGGTGCAATGTGTGCTTTAAGCTTTATAAAATTTCTTTCACGAATGAGGGTGCCCTTGCATTTGGAGCATAGATGTTCAGTATTGAGAGCCCTTCTTGGTGGATTTTCCCTTTGACCAGCAAGAAGTGACCTGAGTCTCTTTTGATGACTTTAGGTTGAAAGTCAATTTTATCCGATATTAGAGTGGCTACTCCAGCTTGTTTCCTGAGACCATTTGCTTGTAATATTGTCTGCCTTTTACTCTAAGATAGTGTTTGTCTTTGACCCTGAGATGTGTTTCCTGTATGCAGCAAATTGTAGGGTTCTATTTCCATATCCAGTCTGTTAGTCTGTCTTTTTTATTGGGGAATTGAGTCCATTGATGTTAAAAGATATTAAGGAATAGTAACTATTACTTCCTGACATTTTTGAAATTATTTTTTAATTTGAGTGGTTATCTTTTTTTGGGTTTGATAAGAGGAGGTTTCTATCTTGCTTCTTCTGGGGTGTAGTTTCCCTCCTTGTGGTGGTGTTTTCCCCCTATTATCCTATGTAGGGCTGGGTTTGTGGAAAGATATCGTGCGAATTTGGTTTTGTCATGGAACACCTTGGTTTCCCCATCTATGGTGACTGAGAGTTTTGCTGGGTATAGTAATTTTGGCTGAAATTTGTGTTCGCTTAGAGTCTGCATGATATCTGCCCAGGATCTTCTAGCTTTCATGGTCTCTGGTGAGAAGTCTGGTGTAATTCTGATAAGCCTTTCTTTATATGTTACTTGGCCTTTTTCTCTTACTGCCTTTAATATTCTTTTTTTTGTTTAGTACATTTGGGGTTTTGATTATTATGTGACGGGGGGGGGTATTTCTGTTCTGGTCCAGTCTGTTTGGAGTTCTGTAGGCTTCTTGTATATTCATGGGCATCTCTCTAGGTTGGGGAAGTTTTCTTCCATAATTTTGTAGAAGATATTTGCTGGCCCTTTAAGTTGTAAATTTTCCCTCTCATCTATACCTATAATCCTTAGGTTTGGTCTTCTCATTGTATCCTGGATTTCTTGGATGTTTTGGGTTACAAGCTTTTTGCATTTTGCATTTTCTTTGATTGTTGAGTTCATGGTTCCTATGGTATCTTTGGCATCTGAGATTCTTTCTTCTATCTCTTGTATTCTATTGTTGATATTAGTCCCTGATTTCTTCCCAAGGTTTTCTATCTCCAAAGTTGTCTCCCTTTGAGATTTCTTAGTTGTTTCTACTTCTGTTTTTAGATCCTGGATGGTTTTGCTCTGATCTTTCACTTGCTTGTTTGTGTTTTCATGTAATTTTTTAAGAGATTTTTGTGTTTCCTCTTTCATGACTACTACTTGTTGACCCACATTCCCCTGTATTTCTTTAAGTGATTTTTGTATTTCCTCATTATTGGCTTCTGCTTTTTGATCCATATTCTCCCGAATTTCTTGAAGTGATTTTTGTATTTGCCTTGTAAGGGCTTCTAACTTTTGATCCATTTTCTCCTGTATTTCTTTAAGAGATTTATCCATGTGTTCCGCTATCAGCATCCTGACCAGTGTTTTTAGATCTATATCTTGATTTTCTGGTGTGTTGGGGTATCCAGGACTTACTGCTGTTGGGGAACTGGGTTCGGATACTGCCATATTGCCTTGATTTCTGTTAGTAACGTTCCTACGTTTGTCTTTTCCCATTTGTTTATTTCTGGACTTAGTTGGTCTTGTTATTACTGGTTGGTGTTTAAAGCTCCTGAGAGCCTGGCATTTGGTGCTGCTGTCTCAGAGGTCGTTTGTGCTCCCGAGGAGGAGACCGGAAGGTTTCCACCACTGGGTTCCAAATTATCTCCTCAGCTCTGCTGGGCTGGATTCTGCTCCTGGCTTGCCTCTGGGAGCTTAACTGGACTCCTGTGGTCTCCTCCTGGTTTGCCTGGTTATTCTACCAGCTTCAAGATTGTGGTGGGTCTCAGGGCTCTGTCTAACCACGGGCTCTCTGTGGCCCTGGAGCTCCCCACGTTGGGCTGCAGGGTCCAAGATGGTGCAGATCCTGGTCCTTGGGTCTCCGTCTATCTAAGGGACCTCCCGCAGGTCAGATGCTCCCCCGCCTGCCCAGGCAGCTGTAATGCTGCCCAGCTCCCTGGTGCAGAAGGCACCCAGGCAGGCTATATCTTGGGAAATCCTTCACTCTGGTGCCCACTGTACCTTGCTAGGTTACCAGCTCCAAGATGGTGGCCGGTCTCAGGGCTCTGTCTAACTGCAGGAATCCCTGCAGGCCCGGGGCTTCCTGGCTGGACTGCTGAAGCCTAGGCAGTGGCTCTCACAGTTGTCAGGGCTCTGTCTGGTTGAGCTGTTCTCCCCAGGATAGTGTCAGACTGAGGAGCTCTGTCTAACCGCGGGGCTTTCTGTGGATCGGGAGCTCCGGGGAATGTACTTCTTAAATGTGCTTTGGGTCCTTATTTGTTTTTTTTCCCCACTTATTTTTACCCTTCTTAGTCCTTAGTTTTGCCCAAGAACTGATGTACGGCCACCTCTTTACCTCTTCTCCTCTTTACATCTTCAAAACAAGAGAACTAAAATTGATTTAGAAAATTACAAACCTCTTTTTAGATACCTAGACTACAGAAGAATAATACAACAGTTCATATCTAATTCTCCCTCCCTTTTTGGGTATTTCAGTTCTAGTGGGATTGTGGCAGGTGGGGCTTCAGATCATCTACCAGTAATTTTCATCTTATAGTGTCTGTCTGCTTGTATAGTCATGTACACTTGAGTATTGGAGGATTCTATGTATTTTTAGAGAATGGTAAAGATGAGGAATACCGATCTCATACTACACATACATACATGTACACGCAGATACACAGACATTCACACACACATACACATACATACACACACAGACACACACAGAGACACACATATACACATACAACATACATAGGCATTTACACACACACACACACACACACACACACACACACACACACCCCTTACCATACATAAGATTCTTCTTGCTAGCACATACCTACAAAGGAAGGCTCTCCTACTGGCCTTGAAGAAATAAGAAACTTGAGGAAAACTTTAGGTAGTTTCCAGTAGCTAGTGAGAGATTAAAAACTGTGTTTGTATAGCAACGAATAAATGTTTTTTGCTTTTTTTTTTTTTTTTTTTTTTTTTTTTTTTGGTTTGCCAGCAATCTGGTCTTTTGGCTCTTCTCGAAGTGAAGAATGATCCTACTTGCAAGAGTCAGTCTCACAGGTACCTTTCAAATCAGGTCTTAATAAAACCCAAGGGCTAATGAAGCTCAACTTGTTTATGTGGATTTGGGAAAGTTACATAATAACACCAGGAAACATGTTCTGAGAAAGATTTTCCTAACAATTGTCAATAGTTAACACAGTTAAAAAGTCACTAGAGTGAATGGTCTTGTAAAAAGTTCGTCTCCAACTTTAGAAAAAAGTCATTAATGAAATTAAGAACCCGGAAAACCAGAGAATCCTGTAAATCCATTTAAGGAAAAATAAATTAGGGAGCAGAGAAAGGTGAGTAGACATGTACAACACTATTTCATTACATTTTATAAAAGTGTGTTATGTGTATGGGTGAAGTTGGGTATGCAGGTGAAGGCAACCAAATAGCTTAGCAGGTAAAGTCACATGGGTAAAGGAACTCCTCACCAATTTTGTTGACTTGAGTTCAATCCCTGGTATCCATAGTGGAAAGAGATAACTGTTCCTTGAGGCTGTCAACTTCCATGTGTGCTCATGATGTGCACACCACACCATCCTCTAAGGACATAAATAAATGTAATATTTGTTTTTAAGGTGTAAAGTGGGCTATGAAACTCACATCGTGGTCTATGTACTGAGCGAGGGTACTGTGGAAGAGTTTTCTAGAAACCAGCCAAAGAATACATCTGGAAGAGCTTTGGTCCCTGGCACATTTAAGTTCTGTTCTAAAGCTCTCTGTACACAGAAAGAAAACATGTGTGTTGTGTGTGCTTCTGGTTAGCAGGACTTCTAGCTTCAAAGCCCAAGTATCCTATAAGAAATAGAAAACTTTCAAGAAGTCTCTAATATCTTGCACATTAATAAGGGCTCCATGCCTTACTAGATCCCAGTCCCAGGTGAAATTAATTTATGGAGGGAATATAATTAATAATTCATCTTTATATTGGCCTACATTGGACAAGCATAAAGCAAGAAACACTATGCTGAATGCATAAGTTAGCAAAAGAGATTTTAAGGAATGCCCACCTTATAACTCAATTTTATTCTTTCAGTTACTGGAAAATACTACATTTGAGTTCAATTAATAAAATGCAGTGTCAGAGCAGCTGGCGTGTTGGAGATGATGGATAAAAGGATGAGGGTGGCATAGTTCTGCAGAAAGTGTTACAGGACACCATGTGACATTTGACCCTTCACCTTATGAGAGCTTCTTCATAGAAAGTCTGACTTTCATGCTACTTTGTCATTTTTGGAAATACAGTGACTAGTGCTTTGTACATAATATATTTCAATGAATTGTTATTTTACTAATTGAGGCATGTAGATCTTATTTCTAATTTATACTAATGGTAACATTTGGGTTTTCTATTTCCATGTTTATTTGAGTATGTTCATTAAAGATTTACAGAGTACCTTTCTTTGCTTTTTAAGAAACAGGTCTTGCTATGTTCCCCAGGCTGGCCTCAAACTCTTGTGTTCCAGAAATTCTGCCTTAGCCTCCTTAGCTGGTATGATAGGTGCATGCTACCATATTTATCTAGAGCACATCTCTTTGAGCCTCTGATCTAGGAGCTGAGGATGTAACCCAGTGATAAAGTACTTGGTTGGAGTGTGTAATGCCTTATGCTTATTCCTCAACAATGCAAACATAGCACAACACAATATAACAACTACACCTCTATGAGTATTGTAGGAAGTCATTTTCTTTACCAAGTATTTAGAATAAAATCAGTTAGACAAGAAGGGTAGGAGTCTGAATCTGTCAGTGTGGCATGCTGGTTATTTTTAAGACAGTCAACTTCCCCAATTTATCAGTTCTCATTTGTCTTCAACATCAGGAATCCTGGGAGACCTGTTATAAGCATTACTGGCACCTTTCATCTTTGACACATCTCAACAGGCTTTCCAAACTATTCGGATGTGCACTGCCTGGAAAACTGTACACCTTTGGGAAGAGAAGTGAAGATGGCTGATATATTCAAATGATTTGTATTTGAGGAATTTGTCAATTTCCTGGTACATCTGCTCATATGTTCTCACAGTATTTGGTTTCATGGTACAAAGTACACCGTCTGTTTGCAAAAGCACACTTTTCATTTTTAAAATTCAGAGATGTCATTGTTTCAAATCATGCAATATGGAAAAATGAGACGAGTTGTGCAAATCTTTGGGCCTCGTTTGGACGTTAGTAAAGTGTTAGAGTGCTTGAGGAAGAAGGCGAGCTGTAGGTGGGAGACAGACACTTAGCAGTGATAGCAAAGCACGTGCATGTGGGATTCAGTACAACATGGATGCCACATGTGACATAGGTTCCACTGGCTCTCATTTTTTCCAGTCTAAATTAATAAGGGAACTCTAGGAATGCACGGCCAATGATGAGGTCCCTGTAATAGGCTTTTCCCACTATCAATAGCAGTCACACACTAGATTCGAATTCTTTGTGTCCTTCAGAATTATGGTCTGGCAGTTGTGACTCTGGTTAGGTCACCATATAGCTAGATTAGAATGCCCATATTTGATTGTTAGAGTTCTTGAAACACTTTTATGTAAGAACTAATGAAAATGTTGGGATATTTGATTTAGTTCAAAAGACAAATCTACACATTCACCTAAGGATAAGGCAAAAAGAATATGGTGGAGAATGTAGGTTGACATAAAGTTTAGACAAAATTTTATGGAGAAGGCCACAGAGGAGTATGGCCCAAGTAGGAAATCAAGGTAGCAATTTGAGTCATGCTATAGAAGCTTTATCAATAGCTGATAAACATGTATCTTTTTCTTGAGTGTCCCAGGCTGGCCTTGAACTTGTTATGTACCAGAGGATCATCTGGATCCTCCGACCTTCTTGTTTCTGCCTTCCTGGTGCTGGGATGATTGATGTGCAGAACTATGTGCAGGTTTATGTGGGGCTTCGAGTGGAACCAGAGCTGTGCATGCTGGGCAAGTTCTCTGCCAAGAGATGCATCCCCCGTCCCACACATCACTTCTTTACAAATCAAATTATTTTAAATTTTATATCATTAAAACCTGCAATATATTTTAACAGTGTGAAAACAAGGGCAACAGATTACCTTGGTGTAAAACTTCCAGAGGGTTTTGAGGTTATTGTAGTGTCAGCAAAATTATTAAATTTCTAGAAATAACAGCAAGCATTTCATACTTTCTTTTTAGTTGAAATACAAAAGAGTTTCCATTCTTTTCTTCTAATTGATGACTGTGCCAACATTTGATGGTTATGCTTCGAGCATCTTCTGTGTGGCCCTAGACAGGTCTCTTTGGAGGAACCTGTTTTTCCCACCTTTGTAAGAAGATAAGAGACCTGCCATGGGTGTTACTCTGCTGAAAACAAGATTTTCCTCTTACTTCCTCGTTGATTGATGTGTAAAATTGGAGTCCACTGTGGTGGTTTGAATAGGTTTGGCCCCCAGTGACTCTTGTGTTTCAATGCCTGCACCCTAGGGAATGGTACTATTAGGACATGTGGCCTTGTTGAAGAAAGCAAGGCACTGTGGAGGCAGACTGTGAGACATCCTATGCTCAAGCTATTCCCAGTGTGACACACAGCCTCCTTCTGCTTCCTGTGGATCAAGATGTAGAACTCTCAGCTCCTCTATCACCATGTCTGTCTGCATGTTGCCGTGCCTGCCCCGTGGTAATAAAGGACTAAACCTCTGAAACTGTAAGCCACCCCTAATTAAATGTTTGTCTTTATAAGAGTTGTCTGGTCCAGGAGTGGTATGGCTGGGTCCTCCGGAAGTATCGTGTCCAGTTTTCTGAGGAACCGCCAGACTGATTTCCATAGTGGTTGTACCAGCTTGCAGTCCCACCAGCAGTGGAGGAGTGTTCCTCTTTCTCCACATCCTTGCCAACACCTGCTGTTTCCTGAGTTTTTAATCTTAGCCATTCTGACTGGTGTGAGGTGAAATCTCAGGGTTGTTTTGATTTGCATTTCTTTAATGACTAATGATGTTCAACATTTTTTAAGGTGTTTCTCAGCCATCCAAATTTCTTCAGGTGACAAGTCTTTGTTTAGCTCTGTACCCTATTTTTTGATAGGGTTATTTGGTTTTCTGGGGTCTAACTTCTTGAGTTCTTTGTATACATTGGATATTAGCCCTCTGTCAGATGTAGGGTTGGTGAAGATCTTTTTCCACTTTGTTGGTTGCTGATTTGTCCTTTTGACGGTGTCTTTTGCCTTGCAGAAACTTTGTAATTTTATAAGGTCCCATTTGTCTATTCTTGATCTTAGATAAGCTATACCCAGAGGATTCCCTGGCATGCAATAAGGATACATGCTCCACTATGTTCCTAGCAGCCTTATTTATAATAGCCAGAAGCTGGAAAGAACCCAGATGTCCCTCAATGGAAGAATGGATACAAAAAATGTGGTATATATACACAATGGAATTCAGCCATTAGAAACAATGAATTCATGAAATTCTTAGAGAAATGGATGGAGCTGGAGAACATTATACTAAGTGAGGTAACCCAGTCTCAAAAGAATACCCATGGTATGCACTCACTGATAAGTAGATATTAGCCTAGAAACTTGGGACACCAAAGACACAATCCACATACCAAATGATGTCCAACAAGAAGGAAGGAGTGGACCCTGGTGCTGGAAAGGATCAAAGCATCAATGTAAGGGAATACCAGAACAGGGAAGTGGGAGAGGGTGGATGGGGGAACATGGGGAGGGAAAAGGGCACGTGGGACCTTTGGGGGGCAGGGAACCAGAAAAAGGGAAATGAAATTTAAATATAGAATATTTCCAATAAAAAAAAGAGTTGTCTGGTCTTTCCCAGAAACCACCAGATAGCTCAATCATCTATGGGGGGGGGGAATCGATGTCCTCTTCGGGCATGCAGGTGTATATGCAGTAGAACACTTGCATTAAATACGTGTGAAATTAAAATAAATTTTTTTGGTAGAAAACTCAGTATTCCTACCAGGTATTCCTATCCACCATCTTTCAGATGCAATCTGAGCATGCTCAAAGTGTTCTTGACCAGATTTTTAACCATTGAACATGTATGTCATGACCTTGAGCTAAGCATGCTCAAAATTGTGATTGACACCTATCCTCAAACTGAGCATGCTCAGAAATGTGCACACCACTAATGTGCTTTCTTAAGATGTGTGATCTCAGGGCATTTGGTTACATTTTCACATCATCAAAAATTTGACAGACTTTAAGTGAAGCCATTGTGGGACAAGGTTCATTTATATAAATATTTGCTCTTTGATTTGTATCTTGGGACCAATATCAATTATCAAAAAAATATATATCAATGTTCAGTAGCATTTTCACGTTTACAAGTGGTATTATATGGCAGACTTCATTCTGTTTGTTCCTCAAAATCTCTCCATGAGGGCTGGAAAGAAGTCTGGGCAAAGTGCTTGTTACACAAATATGAAGACCTGAATTTGAACTCAGAACTCATATGAAAGTCAGTAAAAGAGAGAGAGCTGGTCTTCCAGGAGTACTGACATATAGGTTTACAGGAGGGACAACCCATAGTTAGAGACAAGACCAGCCAACACCACAGATAACCAGATGTTGAGAGGCAAGTACAAGAACATAAGCAACAGAAACCAAGGCTACTTGGTGTCATCAGAACCCAGTTCTGCTACCACAGCAAGCCCTGGATAGCCCAACACACCAAAAAAACAAGACTCTGATTTAAAATCCCATCTCATAGACAGGTGGTGGTGGTGCATGCATTTAATCTGAGCACTTGGGAAGCAGAGGCAGGTGGATTTCTGAGTTCGAGGCCAGCCTGGTCTACAGAGTGAGTTCCAGGATAGCCAGGGCTACACAGAGAAACCCTGTCTCGAAAAACAAAAAACAAAAAACATAGCCCAACACACCAAAAAAACCAAGACTGATTTAAAATCCCATCTCATAGACAGGTGGTGGTGGTGCACACATTTAATCTGAGCACTTGGGAGGCAGAGGCAGGCAGATTTCTGAGTTCGAGGCCAGCCTGGTCTACAGAGTGAATTCCAGGATAGCCAGGGCTACACAGAGAAACCCTGTCTCGAAAAACAAAAAACAACAAAACAACAAAAAACAAAAAAAATCACATCTCATGATGGGAGTGTGTATGTGTGTGTGGGGGGGTAGGTGGAGGAGCACCCTCATAGAAGCAGGGTAAGGGGGGATGGGATGGGGGTTTGCAGAGGGGAAACAAGGAAAGGGGATAACATTTGAAATGTAGGCAAATAAAATATCCAATTTTAGTATATGTGCTGCCGAAATGAGCACGCAAATAAATTATCCAATTAAAAAAAAGTGAGCAAAATGTTACCCAGTGTTGAAGGGGTTGGGACAGAGACAGGTAGATCTAGGATGGTCTCTGGCAAACCTTTCTAGCTGGAAGAATGAGATCCAGGCTCAGGGAGGGACTCTGTCTCAAAACAGTAAGATATAGAGTGAGAGATGTAAATATTGGCTTGCTCTTATGTGTAAGCATGTGTGAGTGTACCCACTACAGGCACACTAACATGTATGTACACACACACACACACACACACACACACACACACACACACACGAACACACACACACACACACACACACACACACACGAACACACACACACACACACACACACACACACACACACACCTCTTTATAATGCCATGCCCACCATCTACGTCACATTTAACCATTGGTACACATTACCACAGGGCTGCGTCACTTTTGCTCTCACATGAAACATAAAGCAAAGAGCATCCTCACCTGTCCCTCTTGTGGTACGAGCAGGGCTGGTTCTGGAACAAACTCTCCAGAATGGAATTTCTGGCTTATAAGGTGTTCATGTTAGAGTGTAGAAAAGATCTCTCTCTCTCTCTCTGTCTCTCTCTCTCTGTCTCTCTCTCTCTCTCTCTCTCTCTCTGTTTCTGTCTCTCTCCCTCTCTGTGTTTCTGCATAGTTAGGGAAATGTTTTACTCAATAGTATAACCAAATTTTATGGCTGACTAGAAAGTGAAATACCAGAGATTTATTTTCTTAGAAGTGTTTATGATTCAGTATGGAGATGAGACCAAAGACCCTAGAGAAGTCTTTGTCTGTTTGGGTGTCCAGTAGAGACTTTGGTCTCACCTTTTCTCTGGAAAGAGTTATGTATATTAACAAAGGGCAAACATAGGAACCCAGGCCTCTTTCCAAGGAGGAGAGATTCTTTCTTTCCTTCTTTTGTAAATGGCCTCCCCTACATAAAGGACCAGAATCATCTTTTCAGGTTCTTGCCTGTAGTACAGACCCAATAATGTGTTGGATGACATCTGGTTCTCATTGTGTTGCCTCGGGGCTAACAACAGAAACCAAAGGGAACTGGCAAGGCTATTTGCTTTCAGAAAATAATAATCTGCTCAACTCCAGAAACTTGGTTTCATGAGATATTAAACATTTTATATTATACGTATCCTTAATGTCATTGGGTTCTGCCAACCCGCTTTCCAGAATGACCTTCAGGTTTACATTTCCACCGGCTGAACACCAGGGATTCTTTTTCCACCTCACAATCAGGAAGCCTTTTCTAGGCACAGAGCTTTCTGGGAAAACTAGAATGTATGTTTTGTCTCATGTCTACTAGGCATTTGTGGATGACAAGTGCATGGGACCTGACTGTCTCAGGTCCTTGCAAGTGTCCTCAATGGCCTAAGTTCTTAAAAACAAAACACGCTTCTAGAGAGAACACTGTGTTCTCCCTCATTATTGCCCCTTGATGGAGAGAAATGTTACAGGTTCTGGGACTTGCAGCAACCATTTTTAGGTGCTAACTATTTTAATATGCCAAATCCATGTCATTGTTTGATCAACATCTAGCTTGAAGAATTATATTAAGAATTAAAGCACACCTTCAATCCTAGCATTCTGGGTGGTAGAGGCAGTTCCAGGGCAGCCTGTTCTACAGAGTGAGTTCAAGGATAGCCGGGGGCTATACAGAACAAGTTGTCTGAGAATAGAGAACAACAACACAAAATGAATTATTTTGTTGCTGTGTTAGGTACTTGAAGTAAAGAAAAAATGAAAGGAAGATAAAATTGATCCTAGTGGGTAGAGAGCCAGCTGAGAAGTTAAGAGTGCTGCTGCTCTTCCAGAAGACCAGACTGGGTTCTCAGAGCCCACACTGGTCACTCTCTCCTGGACTCTATTGTCACCTGTACACACGTGATATTCATTCATAAACACACACACACACACACACACACAAAGAAAAAGAGAGACGGAGAGAGACAGATGATAGAGATAGGTAGAGAGAGATATAGAGATAGAGATAGAGATAGAGATAGAGATAGAGATAGAGATAGAGATTGAGATAGAGATAGAGACAGATAGAGATAGAGATAGAGACAGATAGAGATGAGCTTAAAAAGAAAAGAAAGCCCGGAATGATTTCAGTGCTGACAACATCCCTACAACCATGGGGAACACCCCCAAACCTCACCAGGCTTTCTGTAAGAAATGTCGCAAGCACAGCCCACAAGTGGCACCACACACATGAAGGGTAAGGATCCTCTGTACATCCAAGGTGAGTAGCATGACAGAAGCAAAGTAGCCAGTGAGCAGACTGAGTCTATTCTCAGAGAAGGCCAAAGTCACAAAGAAGCCCATGTGTGCTGAGCCAAAGTGCAGACTGAGGAGGATGCTGGCTCTCCAGGGCAGGAGCGTTTTAAACTGGAAGGTGGTAAGAAGAGAAGGGGCCATGTCTTCTTTAGACAGAAGGCATTGCATCCATGCTGCTAGAATTCTAAATATCTTCTTTGAGTCATTCAACAGACAAGGCTCAGAGCTAAGCAAAATCGAGGCAGCAGTGATGGAGGCAGATGCCATCGGCAGGGTAGCTGCCATGTGGGAAAGAGGTAGACGTGGCTAACTCTGGTCAGTTCACGCAATGGGCACATATAGAGTTGCTAAAATCGGGGGAATCGACACACACTAAATAGACTTTAAACGTTATTATTGCTATGAGGATTAGCGAGTGACGTATGTGTATAAGGGCGTGCACGCCATGTGTGCAGGTCAGGGAGCAACTTCATGAAGCTGTTTCTCATCTTCCCCTGTACAGGGTCATGGGGAATCTAACGCATATCACCAAGCTAAAAAGGCAAGCCATCTCACCGCCCCAGCGAGATACACTTTTTTTTTGGGGGGGTTTTTTTGAGACAGGGTTTCTCTGTATAGCCCTGGCTATCCTGGAACTCACTCTGTGGACCAGGCTGGCCTCGAACTCAGAAATCCGCCTGCCTCTGCCTCCCAGAGTGCTTGGATTACAGGCGTGCGCCACCACTGCCCGGCGCGAGATACACTTTTAAACAAAATGCTAAGTGTAGAATTAAAGCCCCAACAGTGTAATGAAAATAGTATGGAGGTCATGCAGGTCAGCCCCAGGAGAGCGTCTCTGACCACTTCCTTTTGTAGAGGTTGATATGTGAAGTGACTATCAAAGAAAGATAAAAACATTTTTTTTTTTAAAAAAAATCTGGAGAAAGGAGACATGTTTTTGTGCTTATCTGAATTTGTGAACTATTTATAGGTTCTATTCACATGGGGGCTGCCTTGACGACCCTCTAGGCACTTGTAGAGTGGAAGCCTTACTTCGCCTGTGCAAGCACTAAAGACTGCCTCGTCTTTCTGATTTTTGTACCCATCCTTGTCAAAGGGCTCTCTGCTGAAGCTTAAAAAGATATCTTTTTGTTTTTAAGTGTGTGTAGGAGAGGGAAAGAGAGAGATGAGACAGTGACTGAGACAGAGGCAGACATAGAGATATAGATAGACATATAGACAGACAGACAAATAGATAAATTGATAGAGACAAAAGAGGCAGAGAAGACCCAGTGACTGCAGGCGCTTCAGGAGTGAGGCGGTGTCAGATGCCGCAGCCCGTGGAGCTGCAGTTACAGGTGGCTCTGGATGAGAAGACTCGGCCTTGACTGCTGAGTCATCTCTGTGGCCTCCAGTTGAAGTTTTTACCTAGTTCTTCAACCTCGGAGACCAAGCGACAGGCACAAAATGCAAATTACTTCAAATGCATTCCTTTTTGTCTTTCCTTTTTTTTTTTTTTAGTTATTTTTATTTTCTATATTCTATGTTTACATTTCAAAGGCTTTCCCCTTTCCCAGTTCCCACCCACCATAGTTCCCATAGTTCTTCTCCCCCCCAACTATTCCCCAATCATTCCCCCTCCCCCCTCGGTTTCTTTACTAAACTGGATGCAATCTTTACATGCCCAGGGTCCTCTCCTTTCTTCTTCTTGGGAATCATTTGACTTGCTATTTGTGTCTTGAGTATTTAGTGCTTCTGGGCTCATTAATATCCACTTATCAGTGATTGCATTTCATGTGCATTCTTTTGTGATTGGGTTAGCTCACTCAGGATGATATTTTCCAGGTCTAACCATTTACCTACAAATTGCATGAATTCATTATTTTTAATTGCTGAGTAGTATTCCATTGTATAAATATACCACATTTTCTGTATCCATTCCTCCTTTGAGGGATATTTGGGCTCCTTCCAATTTCTGGCTATTATAAACAAGGCTGCTATAAACATAGTGGAGCATGTGTCTTTATTGCATGTAGGGGAATCCTCTGGGTATATGCCCAGGAGTGGTATGCCAGGGTCCTCTGGAAGTGCCATGCCCAATTTTCTGAGGAACCGCCAAACTGATTTCCAGAGTGGTTTTACCATTTTGCAATCCCACCAACAGTGGAGGAGTGTTCCTCTTTCTCCACATCCTCGCCAGCACTTGTTGTCTCTTGAGTTTTTAATCTTAGCCATTCTGACTGGTGTGAGGTGGAACCTTTTTGTCTTTCCTTAGAAAACTAAGCAGAGTTAATTCCACTCTCAGGAAGTAACACAGAGAGCGGATTGAATGACAAGGGGTTACTTCAGATAAGGCTTCTGGGGGCCCAGTATAATGGGCAGAATTGGGGCAAGAGGATCAGAATTCACACCCTAGCATTCTCAAGAAATCGTCGCTATGCCCTCGAGGCTTCTAAATGTGCCATTCCAATTGCATAATCCTGTGACCCTCTGAACTTCAGGGAGGAGCTGCCACAGCACTATGGGGAGTCATAATACTTCGAAAACTGTAGAGAAATAATAAAAGTATTTAAAATGTCTCCTAAAAATGAAGCCAAACCTCTTTTCCATATATATAAAAAAATAGTGCTTTGGATCTTTGATCTAAATAAGCATAAGCATTTTTTTTTTCTTTTCCTGCAAGGAATGGCTCGTTTAAGGAACACGGATGTTAGGGCGTCTGAGAAACATTTAATTTTCTAAAAGCAAGACACAGTTATCTGCCTGTTTTTGTTAGTTGGTTGTCAGATCTGGGAGCAGTGGGTGCAGTGAGACGGCGACACAGGAGGCTGTGAGGAACATGGGTGTTTCAGGGGGGGCCGTGATGACACGCACACGGTTTGATGGGGCGGTAATGAGGCAGGCAAACAGAGAGGCACACAGAGATGTGCATCGGTGATGATGTAATGAGATGCATAAATGGATGAGAGTAATGACAAAGGCTGGGGGGCATGGTGCGATTTGTAAACCGGAGCTTGCAATGGGGAGGGTGGGAAGGGCAGCCCGAGCTGAGAAGCCGGGGTAAAGGAAGGCTGCCGGGCCGTGCTGTGCGAGAACGGAGGAGCACATGTGCATGGTGGGGAGGTAATGAGATAAGAGCGGGGTGGGATAATGAAGTTCACAGATGGAGGGGTGTAATGAGCTGCGTGCAAAGGGGGGCTGGTGGGTGGCAACACGCATAAAAGGAAGGGTTTAATACCAAGAAGAAAGGGATGGCACAAAGAGACGCAGGGACTGGAAGGAGGTGCAGGGGAACGGGACACTGGTGAGGAATGCGAATAACAAGATGAGCCAATTAGCTCTCTAATGAGATGCCAACATGAAAGGGCGCAGTGAGGTGTGTCCATTTAGGGAATAATTAGACACCCACATAGGACTTCTGTGAGGGACCCAGGTTCTGATGAGACACAGATCAGAGGATTTAGTTCTCACTAAGGCTGTGAAAACTGAAAAAGAAAAGAAAAAAAAATCTAGAAGAGGCCACAGAGGTATTTAAATCAGAACCGACAGTGACAACGCAGGTGATTTTAAAGATGGCGTCGAGGTTTGTCTGCGAAGAGATGGGTTGTGGCTGCTGTGTGCAGGCCCTGCTCTGTGCCTCACACACACAGTGCCGTCCTATGAAGCCCATGATGGAAGAAGCTCATTTCTAGTTTGAAAAAAAAAACAAAAACAAACAAACAAACAAACAAAAAAAAACCAATGAGCAGCAGTTTTGGGGACTCCATCTGCCCAGCACATGGGTGGTAGATATGGGAGTCCCGACAGCTGGGTTACCACAGCCTTGGCCTCCGTGTTGGTGTTTTGGAAGATCTTGTGGCATGACAGTTTTTTTTCTTTCTTTTTAAGACAAGTCCCCTTCTTTTTAGATTGATATTCAATAGAAGCACTAAGTTGTATTGAATATAAAAATAAAAATGTACTGAAAATAATTAATCCTGAGAAATATTTATTTCCAGAACTTAAATAGAACAGAGCTCCCCCATATTTGTATTCAAGTCTCCGAGCAAGGCTTGAAGTGTTCTTAGAACCATGTTTGCCAGTTCACAGAAAACTTGGGATTCTAACATTAAAAGCAAGTGCCACTGGGTTCTCTTTCCTTATGCGTTTGTCATCGAGACACATAGATTGGCTCAACCTTTCAGGGACAATCTAGAATTTATTTCTTGAAATGAGTATAAAACCCAAGTGAATACTCATATTTAAGTATACAGGACCTAAACAAAACAAAACAAAACAAAACAAAACAAAACAAAACAAAACAAAACAAAACAAAACAAAACAAGACGCTAATCCTTGGAGTCTTTTCTAAAGCCTTTTGCCTTTTCAAGAGTGTCTTGGAATTATCTTCAGAGTATTTTTTTTAAATCACAGAATAAGAGAAAAAAGAAACGAGTTTCATTGCTTCCATGAAACCTAGTTTCATCTGTGTACGTGTGTATGTGTTTGTGTGTGTATGTGTGTGTGTACATGGGCACACGGGCATGTCTGTGTGTATGCATGCTTGTGTATTGGGGTTTATATGAGTCCATGGAGCAGGTAGAATCCAGAGGATGCTCTGGGATGCTGCTTCTCAGGTGCTGTCCACCTCTACTTGGAGACAAAAATCTCTCACTGCCCCAGCATCTCTTAGGTAGGCCATTCTCATTGGCTAGGAATCCTGGGGGACTTCTCTGCCTCTGCCTTCCCAGTGCTGGGATCACAAGTCTATGCTACCATGCCCACTTTTGAAAATGTGGGTTCTAAAAATTGAACTCGGATTCATGTACTTTTCCAATTAAGCTATCTTTCCAAGACCATAGTTTAGTTTTGACTGAGACATATTGAGACTGAGCAGTTTCCTTTTATAATGTATCTGGGTAGTGATAAATTTTGGGTTATTTCTGAAAATAAAACTCATTTCCAAATGGTGAAACTTTGTATTAAGTTGTATAATATACTTATACAGCCACAGTGGGTGTTGGGAAATGCAGACATGAATGGGAAGACCTCGGTCCCACAGCTTCTGAGAGGCATGGAGGCGTGAAAATGAAGTGATTCTTCAGTGTGCTGAATGCTCTCCTGACATGTATAAGGTTATGGGGCCGTGGCCTAGGGGATCATTTTGTTTGGAGGGGACTTGCAAAGGAGTTGTAATACCATAGCACTCCCTACCACTGATTGAGCTCTGACTATCTGCCACACACTTTCCAAAGATTTTGCACACATTGTCTCTTACATCTGTAACACCCCTGTGGCTTTCTGTCTGGAAAGAAGCTGAGGCACAGGGCAATAAAAGAGCAAAACAGTAGGGACAGAAGTCAAGCCTGGGTCCTATATATTTTTTGTCACCAAACTCTGATGCTACATAAAGACTGGTTAGTGTCTAGTGCTTGCAAGAACTCACATGTTACCCACGAGAGCATCCCCTCTGTTCTCATAACGCAGAGACACTTTATGCTTGCATGAATCACTTAGCAAACAGTACAAAACTCCATTGGGTTAGAGCAGACATTCCAGAGGGACTGCATACCTTGGTTCCCTTAGGAATAGAGTTATTTTGTTAACTATCTGTGAAAGTTAAAAAAAAATTCCTTGTCTGATGCAGAACATCTGGCTGACTGTGAAGAAATGTTCATGACAGTAGTAAATCGACATGCTTCATTATCAGCCTGGCTTGAGAAACATGGAGGAAATACACTATGATGATAGGCCCGGATATCAGCTAACCGAGAAAACACTTCTATGCTATCTTAAAAATAATTTAAAGCAAATGCTTAGGATAAGAAAAGCATGTGTGGACAGTGAATACATAGAAATGATAGTGCATTTTATTAGGCTAGTGTAAGGATAGCGGTTTTCTAAGGGGGAATCAGAATATTCGAAAAACAAGGATGGTAAAAAGGACAGATCAGTCTATAACAATCTGTTTTTGGATAGTGAATAAACTGTCATTTAGTTAGATTCATTGTGGCTACAAAAATCATATGTCACCACTTAGCATAATGGCCCATGGGGACAGTATTGTTTAATAGGGACCCTGAAGGGGAGCTGTCAAGGGAAAGGAGTCATACAGTTGAAGGTAGAGCTGGTTTAGGGAGGCAAGAGTCAGAATCTGGCTGGATTCCCAAACTCAATGGTCCCAAAGGCATCCATTATGGGCATGCTTGTAGAAATGTCTAAGGGCTGCATTTTTCCTTTTAAGGGCTTCTTGCTTTCAAACCTTGCTTCCTATGTCAATCATGCTAATTGCAGATGAATGAGTGTTTGGCCTTGGTGGTGGAGCATAGCCCGTTGATGCTATATACACCATGGTAAAAACCTATCCCCTGTTAAGCTACAGTTTTCACTACTACCTCACAAGGCAAGCCCTATTTATAGAGCCTGGTGAGAACACATGGTGGTCAGGTAACTCAGCTACCCCTCCCCCCACTGCCTATCCTTGTTAATTTTGACCAGGTTCATAATCGATTGTGTGGTTGCTTCCAAAGTCAACTGCAGAGTATTTGCTGATCCTGGGAGGAGAAGCAGAGGACTCTTGGAAAGAGAAACCCAGCACAAATCCAATCTCTTTTCACTTAGAAAAGAATGAATCCCCACCACTGATCTAAAGACTATACACATGCATTTCCCAAACTGGTTTACAGGTAGGTAAATGCATTCTTTTCAGTAGTTTGAGCTTTTAATTTTAGGTTGTGTCTTTACCTTTTATCATTTCACAAATATATCTCTTTTAGTTTGAGACCAAATGCACTTCAGCACGTGACTGGCTGATAATAGCTGGACTAACAGTTAGCTTAGATCCAATTGGCTGCTTCTCTGTGCCCCACTACACTCCCTTGGGATTGTCCTCTGTTGCTGAGTGATAGTTGATCACATGTACACACATACACATATGTGCAGGCACACACAAACATATCTCCTTCATTCTTTCTTCTAGTTCTGACAAACAAGCCTGCTTCCATTTTAGGCTCAAAAGCCATCTTATAGTAAAGAAAAAAATAGATGCATTTGTGTTTGCGACTAAATCTGCTTCTGTAGGGTTGGGCTATGCTTCACCTGCAACCTTAATTACAAATGGTTCTGTTCTGCTTGTTCCAAGAAAGGGAAGCCATGTCTTTGCATTTTGCTACTTTTGTTTCAAAAGGTTGCTATGACTACCTGTTGTTATGACTACCTCATTTTGATCACCTTGCTATCATGTCTTTGTTTCTGAAAGGTCTTTACGACTAACTTGTTATACTTACATTTTGCTCCTGTAACCTCTTCTTTGCCCACCAAAATCTTTCATTTGGAAGCCTCTTAACCCTGAGCTATACAAACCTTCTCTTCTTCACATCTATGCTGGCTTCTTGAAAGCCACCTGAGGGGGATACAGCCCAAGTACACAAATAAACATGTATGCTTTAATTAATTGCTGCTTTAATTGATGTGACCATGATGATTTGGGTCAATGGTCTTTCTCCTCCCACCTTTGGGATCAGCAGTTCCTAGTTGTAGCCCTCATTTTCTTTATCCCTCAGTCACTGGAGGAGCTCCCCGACATAGCTTTTTCATATGAACACTTATTCATAACCCTTTTCATGATTCCACAAGCTGGATGCTGTGAATAGTGCATCAACAAGCATAGGGCAGACATCTCCAGGTGGGCGACATCATTGCCCCTGGTTATACACCCAGACACAGGATAGCAGAATCCTATGGAAAAATCTAGTTTTAGATTTTAAAGGAGCGTCCCTCCCGCTTCTCCTAATGACTCTCCAGATCTCTGTTCCCACCAATGGTGTCTAGGAGTTCCCTTGTCTCCATATCCTATCCTGAATTTAACTTTCATATTTTACTTGCATTTCCCTGAAAATTAAAGACAGTTCACATTTTATCCTTTTAAATAGTTACCATCTTTAAATATTTCTCTTTTCTTTGGTTGTTTGTTTTAAGTGGAACATTTGATAAATTTGGAGGAGAATGTTCTAGAATGTCAAGGGTTCTCCTCCTTTCCCTCCTCCTCTTCCTCCTCTCCCTCCTCCTCTCTGACCTCCTTTCCCCATTCCCTACCTTGCCCTCCCCACCTCCTCACTGTTTTGGTTTTTAGTTGTAGGGCCTCTGCAAATCATTCTCCTAGGAAAGCTTACCGAAATCTGCTTAGAGGTTAGTAATTCGTACATTTTATCAAAGGTGCATTTCATTTGTGGTCAGAGAAAAGTATTAAGCTGTGTTAGCACATGGAATATGGAGGCAGGCTCATCAGAAGTTCAAGGACAGTCTCAGCTAAATAAACCTGAAACTAGCCCGAGCTACATTCCATCCTATCTCAAAGAAAACAAAGAATAAAAGGTATTTAAAACCTTATGTTCTATTGTTGTATACAGGAAAACATTAAAGTGTACTTAAAGAAAATCCACTAACATAGGTGAAGTCTATTATAAAATGATTTTATTAAGGGGAAGGAAAAAATCAGTTGATTTATTGAAGAAACAAAGCCTTCCATGGAGCACCTGGGGAGAGCTGTTAATAACTCCATTCATGTGTGTGCTATCCATCCCTTTGAGGGGGAACAAAGCATGGATTATCAGAGAACCAGACAGCTGGGGGACTGCTAACAGTTGGGAATGGGAGAGAGATGGTGTCTTTATTGATCCCCATGACCCAGCTCCCAAAGCTTGGGGAAATCCCACGTGCCCTGGAAATGAGGTCGCCAAAACTATGCTCATTATGGACACAAAAACATTTAAATGAAATTTGCAGCTGAAATGCAATTCTGAAAAGCATGGGTCCCATCTGGCTGCCATTTGGAGTTTTGTTTTCTGTCCATGTTGCTTCAGACACACCTGACAGTTCCCAGGGAAGCTGGTCAGAGGGTTGAAGCATAAATAAAAGTGAAGCTTCGATCCTGGGTGGAATAAAATGAGACCTTCTGATGCTCCCAAGGGCTTAGATACAGTGTCTTAAATTATGCCGTTCATGTGCCCGAATAGGTAAATGCTCATAAAAGTAATTAGTGAGCTTACACACAGGATGCGATGTTCAGACCCAATGCTCAAATAAGTAGTGAGCTTACACACAGGATGCAATGCTCAGACCCTCCTGTGACATTTAAGTGTGTGGGCAAGGTAAACGATGAGCAGTTGGCCTCCAGGGAAGGCAGTGTGACAGGCCTGTGACAGAAGCAGGCTAAGGAGACAACTCTCCCTCTCAGAACAGCTAAGTGGGAGTGGGAGATTGAGATCTGAGAAGCTTAGGTGGAGAGTAGGGGGTTGAGTATATGAGATCAGAGCCAGGCAAAAACAGAAGAACATCAAAAAGTAGAGATAAGGTTAAAGCCACTAAAGATAGAAGTAACGGAGTCTAGTCAAAGAAGCTGTGGAAAGGTGTTCATCCAGTGACTGAGGGATAAACCACACAGAGACCGGAGGAGGCCACAGACTAGGTAACTGGGGCCAGGGGCTGGAGAGAACAGGGTTCAAAGGCTGAATGCTCATTTAGGTGCAAATGTTGGATGCTCTCTGATCAAGAAGGGAGCTATTTGGGAGGATAATGGGATAAACTGCAGAGTTAAGAGGCGGGAGAAATGGCTCAGTGGTGAAGAGGACCCTCTGTATGTCCAGAGAACCAGTATTTGATTTTCAGTGCCCACGTAAGCCTGCAACTCCAGCTCCTCTGGATCCAATGCCCTCTGTCCTGTACTGGACAGATAAATATAAATAAATTCTAAACAAATAAAGTTAGGACTTAACAAGAAAAAGGGAAGAAGGATGCCCTTAAGTTCATAGGGTCAGTTAAAACTGTTTTGTTGAATATCTGCTGCATACTGACTGTATGTGTGAACGTGTGAATATATTTGTATGTCTAACTATCACCTATCTATCATCTATCTATCTATCTATCTATCTATCTATCTATCATTTATCTATATCTATCTATCTATCTATCTATCTATCTATCTATCTATCTATCTATCTATCATCTATCTATATCTATCTATCTATCTATCTATCTATCTATCTATCTATCTATCATCTATCTATATCTATCTATCTATCTATCTATCTATCTATCTATCTATCTATCTATCTATCGTGGCTATTCCTGGTTGTCAACTTGACTATATCTGGAATGAACTACAATCCAGAATTGGAAGGCTTACCTATGATCCTACTCTGCAGGTTCAGAGATAGAAGTTTCTGACCTGGATCTTGACATGGAGATCTTGAGGCATAGTGGCTATGAATTCCAGAAAATTAAGACAAGGAGATCTCCAAGTTCAAAGTCATCTGGGATTAAAGGCGAGGTGGCACATGCCTTTAATCTGGGCCACACCCTCTGCTCGAGACCTACAGTTTTTAATCTGGACCACACCTTCTACTGGAGACCTATATAAGGACATTGGAAGAAGGAAGACTCACTCACTCTTCCTTTCCTGCTTGCCTTGTGGGACTGAGCAACTGCTAGATCCTTGGACTTACATCCACAGCTGCTGCTGACTGTTGTTGGCGAGTTGGACTATAGGATGTAAGTCATCGATAAATTCCCTAACTATATAGAGACTACCCATACGTTCTGTTACTCTAGAGAACCCTGACTAATACTCTATCTATCTATCTATCTATCTATCTATCTATCTATCTATAATCCATCCATCCATCCATCCATCCATCCATCCATCCCCCCACCTCTATATATACATGGACACAAATACAAGTTAAAAAAATGAGCACATGTTGAGTGGTCTGAGAGGGCTTCTCTATTAACCAGAGTTAACCTTTTGATACATTTGTGTGTGTGTGTGTGTGTGTATATGTGTGTGTGTGTGTGTGTGTGTGTGTGTGTGTGTTGCTCATATGTATGCATATGCACACAGGTGTATGTCTATACATACATATGTAGAGAGGTCAGAAGACAACCTCAGGTCTTGTTCCTCAGGTACTATGTTGGTTAGATTTTATCAACTTGATACTAGCTAGAGTTATCTGGAAGAGGAAATCTCAGTTGAGAAAATGCTTCCATAAAACTAGTCTGTATGCAAGTGTGGAGCACCTGGGGCATTTTCTTGGTTAATGATTGATGTGGGAGGTCTCAGGCCACTGAGCATGGTGCCTCCCCGGGGAAGGTGGTCCTGGGTTGTTTTAATATTTATTTGCTTTTTTAAACAGAGAGAAAGACTTGAAGCTGGATGCCTGGGTAAGACAACTGGGAGATGTTGGGGGTGAGGAAAGAATTGTATGAAATTTTCAAAGGAAGAAAAATATTTTAGAAAGAAGAAAGAAAGAAAGGAAGGAAGGAAGGAAGTTAAGGAACAAGCCAGTGACTAGCATTCTTCTGTGGCTTCTACTCCAGTTCCTGCTTTCAGGTTTCTGCTTTGAGTTCCTGCCTTGGCTCCACTCAGTGGTGGACTGTGATCTGGACATGTAAGTACAACAAATCTCAAGCTGGGCGGTGGTGACGCACGCCTGTAATCCCAGCACTTGGGAGGCAGAGGCAGGCAGATTTCTGAGTTCGAGGCCAGCCTGGTCTACAAAGTGAGTTCCAGGACAGCCAGGACTACACAAAGAAACCCTGTCTCGAAAAAAAATCTCTTCCTCCTCAAGGTCCCTTTGGCCACGTTCTTTATCACTATGCGAGAAGGCAAACTAGAGACAGGGTCTCTCACTGGCCTGGACCGGCATCGGGAAGGCTAGGCTAGGTGGCAAGCAGGCTCCAGGGAGTCATCCGTTTTGCCTCCCGGGTTTTCCATCCCTGGGATTATGAGCACGAGCTACGCTGCCCTACTTGAATGGTGATCTTCCTGCTTTCATCTCACAAGAAGCTGTGACAGGCCTCTGCCATCAGGTTTGGCTCACATCACCTTTAAAAGGAGACCTAAGATGGGGCCGGAGAACATCATACTAAGTGAGGTAACCCAGTCTCAAAAGAATACCCATGGTATGCACTCACTGATAAGTGGATATTAGCCTAGAATCTTGGAACACCAATCTACATACCAAATGATGTCCAAGAAAAAGGAAGGAGTGGACCCTGGATCTGGAAAGGCCAATGCATCAGTGTAGGGGAATACCAGAACAGGGAAGTGGGAAGGGGAGGATGGGGGAGCAGGGAGAGGGAAAAGGGCATATGGGATCTTTGGGGGGTGGGGAGCCAGGAAAGGGGAAATAAAATATAAATAAAGAATATATCCAATAAAAAAAAAGAGGCCTAAGGAGGTCTTAATCCTTGCTTAGGACAGAATACTTTTGTATTATAATATAAAACCTCCTATTGCTTAAGTTTATCATTTTCTGATAAACTTAACTATATTTAAGACTTTTGGAAAGACAGTGCCTTATTCACTCTGTCCAACTAATGATTATGTAGATTTTTCTTAACTACTTTTAATTGGGTCTACCTCTTTTGATATTAGTACGATATGAAATCTCTATTTTTTCATATCATTGCCATTTTGGGCATCTCGGTATTATCAGAAATTTTAACTTTTGTCAATCCGGCTATTATAAACTCGCATAACATTAAAAATGTGTAAGTCAGTCACTTCAGTGATATTGTCTCTGAACATCTTGTCCTTCATGACTTGGCCCTTTGAGGTTTATTGTAAGCATTTCAAATACTTTCTTCCAGCTTGTGTGTGTCTTTATCTTTGTTGCAGAATATCTAACTAGACAGAAATTAAATATTTTAGGTAGTTAAATTTATTCATATTTATTTTTTAATGATTTTTAAAATTTATGTTCATATTCTTTACTTGTCCTAATTTTTTTCTTGACCTGAAGTTATTAGTTGACATTTGATATTTTCTTCTAATTAGCATAAAATTTCACTTGTTATACTCCACAGTGTTGAACATGGACCTAATTATACTTTTTTAAAAAAGATTTTTTTATTGATCCTTTTTGAATTCCATACCGTGCACCCCAATTCTACTCATCTCCCCATCCCTTCATACCCACCCTCTGCCTTTGCAATCTCCCCACAAAATAAAATAAAATAAAATAAAATAAAATAAAATAAAATAAAATAAAATAAAATAAGATAGAATAAAAAAAATCTTGTCATGGAAGCTGCTGTGTGTCACAGTGTGTCCCACAGTATACCCACCTTTCCCCACACATCTTTGTTTGCAAGTGTTCATCGTAGTGAGTCATTGGTCTGTTTCAAGGACTCTGGCTTCTGGATCATTATGGGAACTCCTCTCTGATATTCTGTTGTTGCCTTACGTCATGGAGATCCTGCAGCTCTGGATCTTCACGATTGGCTCCTTCACATGCTCCAGCAGTTCATAGATGGTGTGGTGGTTTGAATAAGCTTGACCCAGGGAGTGGCATTAGTAGGAGGTGTGGCCTTGTTGGAGGAAGTGGGTCACTGTGTATCTTAGGGTTTTACTGCTGTGAAAAGATACCATGACCAAGGCAACTCTTTTAAGGACAACATTTAATTTGGGCTGGCTTACAGATTCCAACGTTCAGTCCAATACCATCAAGGTAGGAACATAGCAGCATCCAGGCAAGCATAGTGCAGGAGTTGCTGTGAGAGTTCTACATCTTCATCTGAAGGCTGCTAGCAGAATACTGACTTCTAGGCAGTTCGGATGAGGACCTTAAAACCCATATCCATAGTGGTACACTTACTCCAACAAGGCCACACCCTTTAATAGTGCTACTCCCTGGGCTGAGCATATACTAACCATCGCATTCTGGGGTTGGGTTTTGAGACCCTTCTTCCTAGCTGCCTGGAAGATAGTTTCTCCTGGTCGTCTTCAGAACAAGATTTAGAACTCTCAGCTCCTCCAGCACCATGCCTGTCTGGGTGCTGCCATGCTTTCCACCATGATGCTATTGGACTGAACCTCAGAATCTGTCACTCAGCCATTATAATCGTTGCCTGGTCATGGTGTCTCTTCACAGCAATGGAAACCCTAAGACAGATGGAGTAGATGCTGGGGTTGGCCAACTCAAAGGCCTGGATCTGGGCCTGGGAGGTAGCTGAGTTCTCCTGTGCTGGCACCACCAGGGCAAGCTCTACAGAACTTCGAGCTAGCTCACCCAATGCAGCATATGGCAAGGGGCAGGGTCATCTCTACTGTGCTGTCCAGGCAAGGTACAGGGCCCATTTGCCCTAGTGCTGCAGCCAGTAAGGGGCAGGGCCAGCTCTTCTGCTCCTAGGACCTCAATGTCGGCTCTCCTGCCTGCCATAGGACGTGAGGGGTGAGGGCTAGGAGGCCATCTAAGCCTTGCCTAAGCCACCTCATGGCAGATTAGGGGCAGTGCCAGCTCTTCCAAGTGTGGTATTCCAAAAGGGGCGGGGGCAACTCAGCACAGTGCCTCAGGAGGATGTCCAGATCAGGGACAACTGCGTGGCCTTTGGTAGTAACACAGTCCTGGGAAATCAACACAGATCACAGCTGCCATGTGAGCACAGACCCAGACATGGAGGCTGGCAGCACCATGAGCCTCGATATCCCCCTGACCTCAGGTGGCGGCTCAGGCCACTCAGATCATCATGTTCTCCCCTGCAGCAGCACAGCCCTCAGATATCCACATGGTCTCGTATGGCAGCCCCAGGCCACAGATTGGCCTTTGATGGAAACTCTGGCCACAGACATCAACACAGACTGCCCCCTCCCAGCTTCAGCAGGACCAGGGACCCATAACTCCGTATGGCTGCTTCATATCTGCCTGTTCTCACTGCTGTCCTCAGTTCCATCTTTCTTGGCAGTGTATGACCCTCCCCACCCAGCCCCCGGTGTTGCTTTCCCACCATCTCTCCACCACACACTCATCCATTATAGTGGTGCTGTGGCAGGTGCTTGGGTGTCCTTTCCAGCACTGCAGGCTGAACCCCCGAATTCTGCTTTTTTTGTCTTTTAAACTTTTTGATTCTTTGTGAGTTCCACATGATACACTCCAGTCCCACTCGTCTTCCTGTTTCCTCATATCTGCCCTCTGCCCTTGTAACCTCCCCACCCTCCTGCCAAATAACACACACACACACACACACACACACACTCACACAAACACACACACACACACACACACACACACACACATAGAGGTAAAAATCAATAAAACAAAACAAAGCACAGAAAACATCTCATCACGGAAGCTGTAGTATGTCACAGCGTGTTCCCCATTCTATCCTTCTGTCCACACATCTTCACTGGCAAATGTTCACAAAGAGTCCTTGGTCTGGTTCTAGGCCTCTGGCTTCCGTGACACCACCAGTCCTGGATATTCACTTGGACTCCTCCTGGTTATCCTGTTGCTGCCCCGTGTCAATGAGATTCTATAGTTTGGATCAGCAGGACTGGCCATTTCACATGCCCCAGTTGTTCAGGGACGATGTAGATTTTGGGGTAGGCCAACTCAGAGCTCTGGGTCTAGGCCTGGGTGCTAGCTGAGCCAGTCAGTGTACTGGCTTTCCCTTATTTGCATCACCAGGGTGAGACCTCCAGCACTGCCCTGGCTAGGCCGCCTCATGCCGCCATTGGCAGGAGGCAGGCTCATCTCTCCTGTTCTCATGCCCTTGGGCCTGCTCACTCCCACTCCCAGCTCCCTGACTGACTAGCTAGCTCCCTTGTGCTGTCTAGTCGAGTTGGGATACCCGCTCTCCCAAGTGTAGCATGGTGTGAGGGGCTGGACCAGATCTCTTACTCTCACACCCTCAGGGCTGGCTCACTGTGACTTTACCATCAGGGCCATTTCCACTGTGAGGCCCACTTTCCCAACAGGAAGGGGCAGGGATCGTTCTCATGACCTGGGAGCCACAGGTGGTGAGGGGCAAGTGTGGGCAGGGCATCACCCCCCACAGCCACTCCACCTCATGGTAAAGTGGCTGCACCAGCTTTCCTGTGCTCATACCAACAGGCCTGCTCACCTGTGCTCGCTCTACCAGAGCCAGCTCTACTCTGCTGCCCAGACCAGGTACAGGGCCTGCTCTCCTGAACTCCACTGCCACAAAAGGTCCAGCTCACAAGGTCTTATAACCCTAGGCTAGCTCATGACCAGGCCTGCTCTCCCGTGCTCACAGTCTTGGGGTTCACTCACCCAAGCCTCCATAGCTCTCCTGTGCTGCCAAGATGAAGTGCAGGCCTAACTGTACATTTTAAGTCTGTAAAGTCACATCTCTGCACACTATTTTATAGATATTTAACTTTGTCCTAGCTGATCTGAAATCTTCCTTCTGTTATCTACGAAATCCCATATGAATTCAAGACTTACTTTGGACTCTCAAGAGCTGGGATCACAATGGTATACCACTATGTCTGGCTCAGACTCTTGTTGTTGTTGTTTGAGACAGGACTACTCTAGGTATCCTTGGCTATCCTGGAACTCAGTCAGTAGACCAGGCTGGCCTCAAACTAGATCTGCCTGCTTCTGATTCCTAGTACTGGAATTAAAGGTATGTACCACCACTGCCTGGATTCAGACTCAACTCTTCATTGCTGATTTACTTTGGAAGCAGTAAAAGCAACTCATCATGGGTTGGAATAGGTTTTCTTTTCATAATAGAAGAACTTCCCTCTTCTATTTTTTTCTTACAATTCTTTTATAATTTGGGTTCAGTTTGTAGCGAGAAGAAGCTGGGCCTGGTGGCATAGGCCTGCCATCATAAATGTTCTGGAGGCCCAAGTATGGAGATTCTGTGAGCTCAAGGTCATTCTGGGCAAACTTTGTGAGATTCTATCCCAAAATGAAAATAGAGAGAAGGCTGGAGACACGTGCAGGTCAGTGCTCGAGGACTCACCTAGCACCCACATCCCCTTTGCTCAGGTCTCAGATGAACCCAAACAAAAACAGACCAGCGACAATAACAAAATCAGAGTGAAGACATTCTATTGTGGTTATGATTAGGAACAGCACTGTATCCATATTTCCATCTGGAAAAATGTTATGATAATCATTTTCTACTTATGTTAATGGCATATCTTTTCAGTAATTCAAGTCTTCCAGTAATGTCTTTGTTAATATATAAAAATGTTTGTTCATTAAATAGTTCATATCTATTGATTATGGTTTGAAAGTTTAGTATACCCCAGAGAGCCATATCTCTGAACACTTGGTCCTTGGTAGAAGGTGCTGTTTGGGAAGGCTATCAGTCTTTGGGAGGTAGAGCCTTGGTGGTCACTGGTGACTTGGTGGGTCACTCCATATGGGCCTTGAGGTTTTAAATCTCAGCCCCACATCTGATTTGCTCTCTGACTGACTCTGCAGTGTACCAGCTAGTCACCTGCTCAGGCTACCCGCCGCACTTCCCCTGAGGTGATGGAATGTATCCCTTCAAACTGCAAGCCAGAGCAAACCTTCCTCCTTTCAATTGCTTATTCTCCAGGGTTTTGGCCCACAAATAAGAAAAGTAGCATAGTGTCATTGAAAATGATTCTGCCTATGTTCCTTAGAGATTAATTGTTGTCATTAAATGTATCTTTGTACTGCATTTTCATGCCTAGGTTATTCTTGATCTTAAATCAGATCACTTTATGATCCTTATTTTAAGTTCTAAAAATTAAATTGTCTTGTATTTTTTCACACATGGGATCTGTTTGTCCAGAATTTCTCTCTGTGAATCATCCTGTCCTTTTATAGATTCTTTTGTGTCAATCCCTACAGCTCTTTCTTGGCTGTCTTGTCTTCCTATTAGAAACCCCAGTAGAAGGATAAATGCTGAGAGTGAGAGTGGCTAGACTGTTGTAACTTGATCCATACACAAAGCTGTGTGAGATTTCTGAGACCTCGTGAGAAAACTGTGGGCAAACATGACACGAGAGTTTTGTAATCTTTGTCCGTAACATGGGTTGTTCCTGGAATGTGTTTCTGTGCTTCTTCCAGGCGTAGCAGATGGGAGTGAGTTTACTTCAGCTGCTGCTATTCCTGTGCCTCTATGGAAAACATGTCTTACCCTGCAAGGCTTGCCCTTGTGATTATATGTTTCACTCAGGGGACTCTTCTTGACCCTCAGAGTGTAAATTGCCTGATGCTCTGTCTTAGTTAGGGTTTCATTGCTATGAAGCAACACCATGCCCACCACAACTCTTACAAAGGAAAACATTCAATTGGGGCTGGCTTACAGCGTCGGAGGTTTACTCCATTATCACCATGGTGGGAAGCATGGCAGCGTGCAGACAGACATGCTGGAGGAGCAGAGAGTTCCACATCCAGATGTGCAGGCAGGAGAAGGAGACTGTCCTACTGCGTGTGACATGAGAACGCAAAACCCGCCTGCCTGGTGACACACTTCCTCCAACAAGGTCACACCTCCCAACAGTGCCACTCCTTATGGGCCAAGCATTCCTGCGCATGAGTCTTTGAATAGGTATAGAGGTTATACCTATTCAGACTACCACATGCTCTCAATAAAACTGGCTACTGCATGAGACTTCACTGCCTCACTTTCATGCCCTGCTCTCCCAGGTTCACACTGCCAACTAGAACAGTAAGCAATATACCATCACAGCAAATGCCCTTACATTTTATGCACAATCCTAAAATATTTCTGACTTAGTCAGAGTTTCTATTCCTTCACAAACATCATGACCAAGGAACAAGTTGGGGGAGGAAAGGGTTTATTCAGCTTACACTTCTACACTGCTGTTGATCACCAAAAGAAGTCAGGACTGAAACTAAGACAGGTCAGGAAGCAGGAGCTGATGCAGAGGCCATGAAGGGATGTTCCTTACTGGTTTGCTTCCCCTGGCTTGTTCAGCCTGCTCTCTTATAGAACCCAAGAATACCAGCTCAGGGATGGTATCACCCACAAGGGGCCCTCCCCCCTTGATCACTAATTGAGAAAATGCCCCACAGCTGGATCTCATGGAGGCACTTCCCCAACTGAAGCTCCATTCTCTGTGATAACTCCAGCCGGTGTCAAGTTGACACACAAAACCAGCCAGTGCAATTTCTATTTCTAGTTAGTAACATTGTTCATTCATTTTGTTCAGTTAAGATCATTGAATGCCATCATGTGTTTGTGATTCTGTGGGTGCAGACTGTATTTTTTGTATAAAACAAGTCTCATTAGGGAGACAGACTGTATTGATTTGACTTAGAATGGCCCCAGAGTTCAATTGCTGAAACCCCAATTAGTAGAACTGTTTGGGAAGGATTAGGATATGTGGCTTGTGGGAGGAGGTGTGTCATTAGGGTTGGGCTTTGAGGTTTCAAAAGCCTACACCAGTCCCAGTCTCTCTCTCTCTCTCTCTCTCTCTCTCTCTCTCTCTCTCTCTCTCTCTCTCTCTCTCTCTCTCTTCCCCTCCCTCCCTCCCTCCCTCCCTCCCTCTCTTGCCCCTCTCCCTCTCTCCCTCCCCCTCCCCTCTCTCTCCCTCTCTCTCCCTCTCTCCCTCCCTCTCTCCCCCTCCCTCTCTCTCCCTCCCTCCTCCCCTCCCTCTCTTCCTCTCTCTCTCCCTCCCTCCCCCTCCTCTCTCTCCCCTCCCCCCTCTCTGCTACTTGTGGTTAAGGAGGTAAGCTCTCAGCTGCTGCTCCAGGGCCATGTCTGCCTGCCTGCTTGATGCCATGCATTCTACCATGATGGCCAGGGACTTTAACTCTGAAACTATAAGCCCTCAAGTTGCCTTGGCCATAGTCTTGTCTGTGTAAGACACAGACAATAACATTTGATAAAAATGTGTGATTAATAAATGTTTGGATCTTATCCAAATTTTAATGCCAGAGATGTTTTTTCACTTGCTCTAGTGAACATATGCATTATACAAATCATAATAACTTTCATAGCTTCATAGCTTTATAGTATTATATAACTATGTCCCTCTTCAATTCTGTGAGATTGGTTTGAATTTTCAAGCGACGAATGCATTGAATTTTATGTCAAAATTGATGGAAACAAGGAGAATGCAATCTGATAATGATAATCTCTTAAATTACAAAACTATAAGAGATTACCTAGAAAATTCATCTTTGTATCTCCACTCTGAATCTTAGTGCATCTAAGGCAGATTTGAATTGTGTTATATAGGCGGAGAGTAACAGGGAGAGGGATGGGGAGGGAGAGGGGGAGGGGAATGGGGATGGGGATAGATTGAGGAGAAGCTGACAGAAGAGGAGGGAGGAAGGGACAGAGAGAGAGTGGGAGACACACACACACACACACACACACACACACACACACACAGAGAGAGAGAGAGAGAGAGAGAGAGAGAGAGAGAGAGAGACTCCAATGAGAGGCAAAGGCATGTTTTAACCCTGGTCATACTATTCAGATATGTGCAGGGAGAAAGGTAAGGTATGCTGCTCTAACCAACAGTCTTCGACAGAACAAAGGGCTGGCCTTTTCTCATGAGTGATAGGATCAGCTATGTTTTCAGAGCTGCAGTCCTCCACATGGGAGCTCATAACTCCAGACTCCTTCCACCTTCTATCATATCAACCCAGTATCAACAATTGGTTTAGTCACCATGGTTGAAAACAAAGGCACTCATACACTAACTTTTAAAGTCTAAAACTGGAGCAAAAAAATAACATCTCAAAGCTAAGCCTTGTGTCAAGACTTGACACTGTCCCTGCTCAGATGAGAAGAGCCAGATGCATTGGTACAGCCCGGACATCACCATGGCATGCAGTCCAGCCTCAGTTCTGACACTGAGTCTCAACAGGTCCCTTTGCTACCAGGTCTAACATGTGCACTTGACAGTATTTGTTTACTCCATGGACACCTAGTGTTTGGGCCAAATTCTGTATGACCATAGAAATAAAATGGTAAATTCGAGGAAATCTCTACCCTCAGACATTAATCAGGAGTCTCAAGCTCCTGATGAGGATAATGTGTATTTTATCATACATGGCTTTATTTTAATGAACTTTAGTGGCAGACTTAAGTACTAACATTCTAAGTTTCTATCTTAAAATACTCCAGTTCACCTTTTAGTTTCTCGAATATTTGCTCAGATGTGTCTTCTCTGGAGAACATGCTTCTCCTGAGAGCCTGAATTCTCTAGACTGAAGTCAAGGTTCAGAAGCAGAAAGACAAATACCATCATTTCCATATCATTGTGTGCATGTGTGCGTGTGTGTGTGTGTGTGTGTGTGTGTGTGTGTGTGTATTGTGTGCGTGTAGTATTTGTGTAAATAAAGAAGTTACTGCACAAGTCTCAGCTATTTTGAGTTTAGTATGGAGAACTCTTCATAAAAGAGCAGGTCTGACTGAACAGTTTTGGGACAGACATTTCTGCCACACTGTGCATTCCACATACCAACATTTTTCTATTCTCATGAATAAACCAAATTATGAAACTTAGGACATTTCCTAAAATTGGCTTTACAGTTACCTTTCCCCTAGAGGAATATTTATTGGCACAAAGTAGGAATATGAATAACAGTAATAGCAACAGAACTGGTTGTCAGGTTATTTATTTAATCTCTTAGTTCTCGAAGTAGGTGCCAAGTTTTAATTTTCTTCTTCTCTCCAACTGAAATAGCTAATGGTTAAAAAAATTTATATGATTTTTTATGCATTGTCTTTAAGCATAATATAATAATTGAAAAATTGAGTAAAATATGTGAAGAATTCCATTCACTTCCTGTGGATGTGATTGCGGGATTTCCTTTTTCTTTCAATACCAAGTGTCACGTTCTTAAACCAAAGCCAAAGATCGGTGAAACAGAGGTTGAATATTCTCTGTTGTTTATAGACTCAGGAATAAAAATTCTGAATAGTTACCTATCTCATCCTCTTCACATGAGAGGCATTTCCACAATGTAGCTGGTTTTAACTTACCAATTGTTTGTACTTCCTTGTTGTGCACATACAGAGGACAGATGTCTTCCTCTCTTGCTTTTTATCTCATTCCCACCGCGCCCCCCCAGGCAGGTTCCCTCATTTAACAAAAAACTCACTGTTTCCACTAGTTCAGGCTGGCCTGCAAGCTCTTAGGAGCGGATTCATGTCCCTGCCTCCAGGTCCCCAGCGCTGGCATTACAGGCACATGTAGCCATGCTCGCAGTGGTCAGAGAAGCTTTCTGTAGCCCTGTGATTTGCCACATGCATTGTGTCTTGAGTGACCCCGTCTACTCCAAAATCCATATCTCCAGTCATCCTTTCCTTTGTGAGGACCACACTAAAATTGTAACCACCAAAATACACAAACACAGACTCATCCTATCTTAATTTCCTTGTCTTAACAAAACACCTGAGGCTGAGACATTTGCGGAATTTGTTTCTTATAGTCCCATATGCCAGGAGCTAAGACCAAGCAAGACACTGGAAACTGTGATACATGGTAAGAGCTTGGTCTCTGCTTCCAATGCATGCTGAACTCTACCTCCTCTGTGGGTGGCAGAAGGCAGAGAAGAATTTTGTAAAAACATATAGAATGTCAACAAATGACGTAAATATTATTTATTTACATACAGTACCTGTCTCCTCTACAAAGCCCTTGGTGGCATTTGTAAGGGTTTTGCCCCAGGACTTAATTCCTAATGCCTCACTTCTTCATTCTATCACATACCACATTAGATAGGGTTAATGACACTCGGGAACCTGAAAAGCACCACACTGCCTTCAGACACCGCACCATTATCAAGCCCAAGGTAGTCCAGCCTCTCAAAGATGGTTTCTGCCTTTGGTCAGCCTTCAGTAACCATCCCTGGTCCACACAGCCATGGCTTTTCTCACAGGAAACTTTGGGCTCACCAGAGTCCCTGTACCACACTTTCCCGGTATCCAGGGACCAGCTCTATTCTACCCTTTGATCTTTTCCTGCTGTAGCTGCCTGCTGAGGAGGTCTTGGGCTACCATAGGTGGCAGGGGTTGAGATGAGGGTAAGAGGTGAGGGGTGGTGCTACTGGTTCTTAGGCCTCAGAGTATACTTTTCTGCCCCTACAGAACCTTGTCACCCTGACCACGCCTCTCTGCCACCCAACGCATCTTCACTTTTTTGCTTAGTGGTGATTGCTGAAGACAGGAGAGAGGGGCTGTGAAGGGAGGAAGAGAAAAGCCTCAAAGAACCTGGAGCCAGGCCTCCTGCTGCTCTTTAAAACTCTTGAGTTTCTATAAAATAAAATAGTACTTATTTGTTTAATGTGCATATGTTAGTGCCCGTATATGGGTATGCCTGTGTACCATTTTTGAGCCTGATGCCCAAAGAGGCCAGAAGAGGGCATCAGATCCTCTAAGAGTGGAGTTAGAATTATGAGCTGCCATGTGGGTGCTGGGAATTAACCTGAGTCCTCTGGAAGAACAGCCGGTGTTCTTAACCACTGAGTTATCTCTCCAGCCCCTGGGTGAAATGCATTGACTCGATTATCACGCCTGTGGCATTATGTAGTCTGAGAGAACTATATTTCATCCATTTTGTGTGCCTAAAGGATAGTTGCCTTGTTTACCAAGGCCACTCTTGGTTGACTCCAGTATGGTACCACAGGTAAGTTATTATTACTACTACCACTATTACTGCTGCTGCTGCTGCTGCTACTACTACTACTGCTGCTGCTGCTGCTGCTGCTAACAAGGTTGAATGAACTGTGTTTCCCAGCTTGGCTTTGAGCTTGAAACCCATCTGCTCTAGCTTCCTGAGGCTAGGATTATAGGTATGCACATAAGACCAGATTCCAAAAGTAATTAATTAAGTATTTTCTGATAATAGGCGAAAGGAGAGAAGAAAGGAAACTTGAACTGTTAAGATGAAATGCAAACCACTTAAAAGCAATATTGAATCTTGGTTTAAAATAATAATATGTGTGAGAAGAAAAGCATTTACCTTCTGCTGTGGAAATGTGGACTCTGTCATGGCAACTTCAAAGCTGTGGGTTCCCGTGTCCTGCGTCTTCTCCCATAGGGCTTTGAGGACCTTCACAGACCCACTCTGAATGGACAGGGGCTCAGGAAACAGGCTCTGGATGGGCATATGGATGGAGACACCACATTACCTCTCAGCCCAGTGATACAATCTAATGAACTCCAAGATACTACATGGGCCTGCTTTGAACATTAACACGGTGTAACTTCAAGAGATACATCAGAAATTTATTCTGAAGAACAAATATATGATTTAACTTACACTTCTGAGTTTCTAAGAGAAGTTTTAAATTAATAAGAGTTTATATCCTTGCCAAAATAAACACACAATCTTGTAATATAATGCTATTTTAATGATTTCCCAATAACATTACTTTGTTGGAAAGGGGTAAATATAAATATTCATATTTTCAAGGATCTGAGAAAGAGTGTATACAATAAAGACCAGGTTTCAAAAGAGTCTTTTTTTAAAAGAGTCTATTTATATACAGAGTGGATTATGAAGAATAGAGATCAAACAAAGAGTTCATTATTTAATTATGTAATGTGAACATTCTGGGAGAGTATGGGAGAAATAAAACATTCTTCGTCCTAAAATGTGAAATGGGTGACTATTCTTAAAGCTTTAACTTCTTTTCATCGCCAGTGAGAGATTACATTTAGATAGAATACATCACAGCCAATGAGAATCAGCTTTTTAATGGGCATGTTAAATTTGCTTACCTATTTACTAATCTGTGATGTGACTGGTGACTCCTGATATGTTGGAATGTTCCATTTATGAATGTGAGAAGCCAAATCAATTTAAGAGAAGAATTTTGTAAAAACATAGAATATCAATGAGTGACATAAGTATCATTTATTTACATATAATATCATACATGTTGTTCTTTATCACGAGGTAGCGAGAGTGGCTGATATATCAATTTTTCATGACAATGACTGAGACTTTCTAAACAGTCTGTACAGACAGCCTTCTACTTAGTGAGTGCAAAATACTAAATATTTTCTAGGAAAATCTCATGATTGTCACAAAATGAGTCGGTGGCTGCTTGTGCTATTGGGAAACGTAGAGAATAATGAACCTCAAGTTAGTGACTGACAGATTTTAAAAGTTGATGAGACAGTGATGGCTGTCATTTAATTTGGGCACATACTCTTGAATTTTCTAATTATCAGAGTCATACAGTACATGGTGCTTTGTTTCAAGAAGAGCAGGTCTTGGTTTAATGAATCATTAATGTAGAAAGGAGCAGTTCTCTGAGCCTGAGGACTCCACGTGGGAAGCTGGCATGACACTGAGCGTTGGCCAAGCATACAAGACTAGGAATGGGTTTATAATTATCAAATAAATGAAAGTTTGTTGTGCCTTTGTCCCCAAGCCAGGATTTACCCAGATTGCATAACATCATAGGTGTGGACAAAGCGGAAAACGTTACAGTAAGATATACTTGAAAAAAAACTTTACAGAGAGACACTTCCTGGTGATTTCCCTTAAAAATGAGGGAAAACAAAATCACACTGTCAAGAAAACAGATTGAAAAAGTGAAAAAAGAAAGTTTTCTTGGTGTGCTTTCAGAAAGTTAAGAACAAAGCCAAAGATGGAGCCAAATACAAAAAGCACTTAAAAAAAAAAAACTGGGTGGAAAATGATTATTATTATTTTAAGGAAAAAAGAATGCTATTTTTGTGTTTATATGCAGTTTGGCTCACACCAAAATCTGAGCTGTTCTTTGCAAGATGTTATTAAGTGTTCTTAAGAAAACATACTGTAGTAAAAATCAGCAGATTCTACAGCCTTTCTTAATTACTGTAGTTATATTTTACGATTATGAAGCAATCAGCACTACATTTCAGTTTTCCCCCAATAAGCCTGACTTCATAAAGAAATGGAGTTCTCAGCTCTTGTGACTTTAAAATTCTATTTAATTTGCATTTTTCTTTGCTTAGACATTTTGTTTGAAAATTCTATATAAGCATATGAGGCATTCTCATCAAGCACACTCTTCTAGTCCTCTTCTGTGCATCCTCTTTTCTTCTTCTACTGCTATCCCTTCCTAGTTTCATGTGTCCTTTCTTCACCTTTCAAGCTTAGTGACTCTGCTAGGTGCTACTACTATGTACACAGATATTTGACCATCCGTTGGCGCAGGGGTAGCCTCTCAGGAGCTGCATCCTAGAGAAGCCAACTAACCCTCTTGAATTATTCATCAGTTTCCAGCTTTGCTAGGGGAGGGGCTTCATGACTGCCTCCATCCTCTGTGCTCTGATTTTGTCTTGGTATTCTACCCTCTCTTCCATGATGATTCTTGTCTTGGAAGGGAGTCTGATACAAACGTCCCATTTAGGGCTGAGCACTGTGGGCCCTTATGCTTTATGCGTTGACTAATTGTGGGTCTCTGTCTTAACTGTTAGTTTCCATATACTGAAAAAATAGGCTTCTTTGATAAGGGTTGAGAGATGCACTATCCTGTTGGTACAACAATAAATCATTGACAGTCAGTTTAATGCTACGTCCATTTAGCAGAAAAATCGTACTGTGGTTTAGCTAACCATAGGTTCTTGGCCCTGTTAAAGATGCCGGCATGAGTTCCATCTTGTGGAATGGTCCTTAAATCCAATCAGAAGGTGTTTGGATACTTCTATGTGTGTGCCTCTATTACACCAGCTAACTTTCCAGGCCAGTAATTGAAGCTTGCAGAAATTACAGCTGGGTGAGGTGGACAAGTGCATTTCTCCCCTGGTAGCATGTATACTGTCTTTTAGCACTGTAAAAACTAATCAGGAAGGACAAAGCTTCCGAGTTGGTACCAGCTTGATTCCTCCACATTCTTTGATTCATGTATGTGGTGTCTTCAGCAACAGAGCCTAGCAATAGAGTTCTAGAGGGTAAACATAAGCAACGACAATAGCTCATAGTGTTAGAGATCTTTGAGAGCTCACTGGCCAGCAATTTGAAAGGAGGAAACCTGTATTGGGCACTGGGCTATTTGTTCAAGAACCTATGATGTCTACTAAAGGCACTGTCCACCTATAATTTTTGAATATTTTATTAAATTAAAAATGTTATGTTCTATGTATGTGTGTGTTGATGGGCATGTGCATGTTATGTTATACAGATGTGCATGTCAGAGGACCTGCAGGAGTTGGTCGTCTCCTTCCATGTGCATCCAATGAATTAAACTAAGGTCACCAGAGCCACCCCACTGTCCCTGGTGACTTTTGCAGGTGCTATTACAGAAATTATTTCTATTAACCAGAGCAATTTTGTGGTTCTATTACCTGGCCTATTTTTCAAGCCTGTTACAACACTTTCATCCTACATTTTCTACTTCTGCCTACCCTTTTCTTACCTACAAATATTTCTCAGTTTGTTTTCAAAGCACAGGCAACAGCAAAAAGATTACTGTATTGGAGATCTAATAACATGAGTTCTTCCCTAAGTTTCATTAGTCAATGATAATGGAGTTTAAGATCTCTTCTAATGTTGACATTTCATAATCTACATTTATATTTCAAGTGCAATTTTAATGCTTTTAATAAGCATTTCTAAATAAGAGTCTCTTTTCATGTTGACATTTTGGCATAAAATTCCTCAATCATTAAGTTGAAAGTTTTCCTTTGGGTGACTTTTTTTCATGTAAATATATTCACAAGACAAAAGTGGATTTCAGATTCTTAGTAATGTCAAAAATGATATGCTCACACTGAAATTAATTGGATTTTAGCATAAGATAGAGAAAGGCTAACTCTACAGATGGTAGGCATCCTCCCAAATAAGCTGCTTTAGCTGCTGCTTAACACAAAGTACTTTCTGTTTTTTCTATCTATCTATCTATCTATCTATCTATCTATCTATCTATCTATCTATCTATCTTTCTTTCTTTCTTTCTTTCTTTCTTTTTTTCTTGTTTTGCCTTTTTACTTCAGTGCTGGGCATTGAACCTAGGGCTCCCAAGATGCAGGCAAGTGCTTTACTGTGGTGCTCAGCCCTTCTTCTCTTCTCTTCTCTTCTCTTCTCTTCTCTTCTCTTCTCTTCTCTTCTCTTCTCTTCTCTTCTCTTCTCTTCTCTTCTCTTCTCTTCTCCACTATACCACTTTTGGCCAAAGGATTACTAATTCAACAAAAGTGACTATAACCTCACACCATAGCAGCGTATCCAGGAGCCTGATGAGCTGAGTTACACACACCTGTTGGAAGAGGAACATGATCTGGATCCACGGCTGAGGTGCTTGGCTGACAAGCGTGAAGCTGGACTTGCTGTAGAGGCAGTAATGACCCTTTAAAGAACAGGTAAAGAACAGCTTTGCCACACAACTTCTCATAGTATCTAGAAATAACACAGGATTGAACATTAGTTATACTTCATGAGCAAACACACAATAATGGTTATGCAAAACACATATCGGTTCCTTTAGGACCCACTCTTGAGTTTCTCAGGAAACAAGCTAATGACTCCAAACAACTCTGCATTTGGGAGTGGATCCATTTCACGGAAGGCACATATTTTAAATCTGTGTAAATGCAAATATGTCTAAATGAATATTGTTTAGACAGGTTGTATTATGTCAACTTTTATCTTGTCTTAAGCAACATACAGTGATGAAAAGATCAAGCAACTCCCAGAGAAACAGAAGACATCCAGTATTGACAAAGGTCTACATGCCACTATGCCATAGTCATCTGATCGGAGACATCGAAGGGGTGACTTGGAGGATAAACTAACGAAGGAATAGAGGAAGTGCAGAATCCACTGACAGTGGGTAGTGTGCTGTGAACTGTTGATGCTCTTCCTTTGGCTGTGTGCGAACCATAAAGATAGCATTCAGCAAATACCTGTCAGAAATTTGAACTCCTGTGCCCTGACCTGGTACGGTTAGAGAGGCAATTTCAGTTTGAAGAGTCCAAGATCATTCCTTAAGGACGTGAAAGTGACAGAGGGTGATGAGGGACTGAAGCAGTGGCGAGCCACACATTCAGTCAGGAATAACTGAATGAATGAATGAATGCCGTGAGTACAGGTTATGTATGTGATAAGCACTGTGTGATGTTCTGGACAGTAACAGTTATTATGGACTGACTTCTACATGTATTACATGCTGGGTTCCATTTAGCTTTTCCAACCCTAAATATAAATGGTATTACTGCTTGGATCTTAAGTGTCACTCAGTGACTCCCAATTAAAGGCTTGGTTGTTAACTGGTGGACTTTGAGGGTAGAGGTGACTAGGCATGAGAGGTCTAGCTCCATCAGTAGATTAATCCAGTCACAGGCTCGTAATATGATGGCATTATGGAGAGGTGGTGGGAACTAGGAGGTGGAGCCTAGTTGGAAGTAGTAAGGCATATCCTGGAAGTGTATATCATGATTCAGCTCCCCTCCCCCAACCAGATGCCATGAGGAGAGCATCTTCCTCTTTCTTCTAAACACTCCTCCACTATGACATTCTACATGACCTCAGTTATAAACCAAGGAAGCCAGGCTAGCATGGACAGAACCTCAGAAATCATGACCCACAACACACCTTTCCTCTCTTAGTTCCTGTTGGCATTGTCTCGGCAATGAAAAGCTGAGTGATGCAGATGTTACTATTGTAAAAGTGAGAAGACTCAGCCCATTAGTAAGTTAGTCTAGTAAACCACTGAGACCAACCTGCTCGCCACATAACCTCGCTCACTATGGGTTAACAGGTAAATAGATAACTTGTCTCCGGGCAGATGAATGATGTTCAGGGATACAGAAAGAAAAAAGTCCAACATTTTTAACCCTGGGACTAGATGCCCCAGGGCATGAGGTGGTACCCAAGGGAGGCTATCCTTTCTCTGAGGAGAAGGGAAGGGACTTGTGACAGTTGAACTGGGAGGAAAGGAAGGAGGGAAGCTGTGATTGGATCAGGATGTAAAGTGAATAAGTAAATTATTGAAGAAAAAAATTGCTAAGAGATGAACACGGGTGACAGAATCAGTAACCACCCAAGCCCATGCACTGAAGCTGGTTATCTGAAGAATTTTGTTATAATGATAGAAAACAGACTAATACAAAGGTAATTTAAAAAATGAGCTCAGTGATATGAAAAACTGAATGTAAAGTGATTTGTGTTGGGCCTGCTGTGGTTGTGTGCACCTGGAAACCCAGCACCTGGGAAGCTGAGAGGTAGGAAATTAATGAGTTCAAGCCCAGCCTGGCTTCATAGCATGAGCTTGTCACCAAGCGATCAACCAGCAAACCACCTACATTAAAGACACAGGAAAGCAAACATTCTGTATGTATACATACCCAAAGATGTTATTTGGGGTAAAGGTAGCTAAAATGTACACATGAAAACGGAATCTATTTTCTTTTAATAGGACGTTTCAAAAGGGAACAGCCTCCCCCCACCTAAGAACCCATAAAATTAACTCAGTAGTGACATTTTGCATCTGGCTACAAATAAACAGTCCAGCTATTTTCCTTCTCTTAATTCTTGCAGTTTATTAATGCTTTATTATAAATAAACAATAATTAGATTTACCCTACTCACATGGGGACTCTTTTATGTGGGAGCTCCAGAGGGTCTCTGATCACTTAAGACGATCAAAGCACTAGAAGAGGAGCCCCTTCCCCAGGAGCATGCGCACCGCTGCAGAGACAAGTGAGTTCTGGGCTGATTCTGTTAATGCTCCAGCAAACTCTATCTACTTCATTATTCTCATTTTTCCCCCCAGAGTTTTCCAAGCTTGGAATTTTTCTATATTATTAAATGTTAGTTGTTACTTTTTCCTCTGTGATTCCCTGCCCGTCCCCCCTCCCCCATGCATTACAGAACATTAACTAGTGGGCATAGAATAATTGAATGAAATAAAATGGAATGAATGAATGATCAATTAATGAATATTGGACTGTAGGTTGAGAGTCGCCTAGAGGCCACGATGCTGCTATCAAGGAGCGTATATTCAAATGAGTGATACGTTTGTAAACAATGGTCACAACCTGTTTTAAGTTCTTGAAATAGCAGAATAGAGCTATGGTTGTTGAGAGAAATGAGTCAGGCATCCTAACTGGATGGAGGGAGGAGGGACGTGCAAGCCTCATAGAGCTTATTACGGCCTGCACCACAGAGGGGATGTGCATTGGAGACACTGGGTGTCATTCTCATCCCAACAGAAGGCAACCGTGGGCTGCTACGGAACACCTCTGGTCATGGAGAATAGCCTTACACAGTGCGGGGAGTCTACACTGAGAAGGAGCTACAATCTACACTGAGAAGGAGCTACAACTGCGATTTTGTTGTACGTGTGTATTTATTGGTAATTAAAAAAACAAAGAAAATAGAATTGTAATGTGAAGATTTGAATAAAGGAGCATGTTCCGATAGCTTGTCAGCGTCGCCATTGCATGCCAACTTGACTGCCACAGAATGGGAACAGGTCCCCTCTGAGGGCAGTGGTGAATGAGACTCAATCCTCAGTTCTATCACCTACTGGTTATGTGATCTTGGGTATCTTTCACCCCAATATTTTAGCATCTCCTTTTGCTATTTGAAGAAAAGTAACATTATCTCACAGCATAGAATAAAGCATTCACTATAGTATCTAGCTAGTAACCCCGCCTTACATATTCTTTTGTGTTATCGTGGCCATAATAACGTACAGAACAACATAAAAGAGAAAAGATTTATTTGAGCTTATAAGGTTAGAGGGATTCAATGTATCACAGCAGGCAAAACATGTCAGTTCATAGTGGTAAGGGATATGGCGAAGGCTGTTCACATACAACGAGCCAGGAAGCAGAGAGCACAGGCTGGGGCAACAGACCCAAGGGTCCAGCCCCAGTGGCTTGCTTCTACAAGTCAGACCCTGCCTTCTAAGGGTTCTGAGGCCTTCCCCAGACATAGCTATTAGCGGCAGAGCGAGTGTTTATAACATGCATTTGTAAGGTACACTTTAGGTTTCCCCTCTGCTCCCAGGGATTCAGGGGTATTTGATAAGAAATGTATGTAACTCAACTTCAAAAGCACCAAAATTTCTTTACTTATTTATTTACTTTTGGGGGGGAGATTTGGTTTTTTCGAGACAGGGTTTCTCTGTGTAGCCCTGGCTGTCCTGGAACTCACTCTGTAGACCAGGCTGGCCTTGAACTCAGAAAGCCGCCTGCCTCTGCCTCCTGAGTGCTGGGATTACAGGTGTGTGCCACCACCGCCTGGCTATTTATTTATTTACTTTTGAGAAAGGGTCTCACTATGCAGCCTTGGCTGGCCTGGAACTCCCTGTATAGAACAGACTAGCACTGAAATCAGAGAGCTGCCTGACTCCGGCTCCAGTGCTGGGCAAGACCAAAGTCTTCATAGTCTTAGCCATGCTCGAGGGCTTAATTCCAAAGCCTTATCTGAGACTCAAGGAAATCTTAACTATGATCACACATGAAACAACAACAACAACAACAACAACAGCAACAATGACAACAATGACAATGATGAACAAGTGACATACATCTAAGGTAACCGCACAGAAATAAATGTCCCATCTTAAAAGAAGGAAGAGGAAGATAGCAAGGAAAGATGAAGGCAAGCAAGACTGAACCCTGGCGGGGTAGGTGTTCAATCCTGTGGCTCCCTGTCTGGTGCCCAGAGCTCTGCATGCATTCACCACCCCTATAGTCTGTAATCTGGCATCTACAGCCCATATGGCCTTTCTTGTGCGCTGATTCCACTTGGCCTGATGCTTTCCCTGGAACCTCTTGTCCCCTGGGACTTCAGTTTATGGTTTGCCCTCATAATTCTTTCATAGTTCTTGCAGAAAATCCTGGGGTACTTCGATGTTTTTCAGAAAACTTTTTTCTTTCTTTTTTTTTAATTGAAAAAGGAAGTAAAAGCATTTTATGATAAAATTGAAGATTTACATGGAAAAATTGACAAAATATAAAGAAAAACACGTTAAAATTGACAATTTTCATGGAAAATTAAAGAGTAAAATGATAGACATAAAGAAGATTGCTAAATTATTGAAAAGGGAAGTAGAAACATTTTATGATAGAATTGAAGATTTATGTAGAAAATATTTCTGATGAAATTGTAGAAAAATACAGAATAACATGTTAAAATTAAAGCTTATCATGGAAAATTACACAGATAAAATGGTAGCATAAAATATTTCTAAGTAGATTGAAAGTGGAATTACAAACATTTTCTGATAAAATTGAAGATTTATATGGAAAATATTTCTGATAAAATTGAAGAAATATAAGAAAAATGTTAAAATTGAATATTTCATGGAAAATTATACAGATAAAATGGTAGGTATAAAAATATTTCTAAGTTGATTGAACACAAGGTGGGAAACTACATCCTAGAAGTAATCTTCTTCCAACAAACCCAAAAGAAAGTAACCACACAAACATAAAAATAACACCAAAATTAACAGGAAGCAACAATCACTATTCCTTAATATCTCTTAACATCAATGGACTCAATTCCCCAATAAAAAGGCACAGACTAACAAATATTTTTCATGTAAATCTTCAATTTTATTAAAAAATGCTTGTAATTCCTCTTCCAATCAATTTAGTAATTTTTATGTCTACCATTTTAATCTGTATTATTTTCCATGATAATCTTCAATTTTAACATGTTTTTCTATATATTTCTTCAATTTTATCAAATTATATCCATTAATCCTTATATCCATGTAAATCTTTAAGTTTATCAGAAAATGTTTATAATTCCACTTTCAATCAACTTAGAAAACTCTTATCTATGCCTATACATCTTTTAAAAGTTTTTGGGTTAATTTTAACATTTTTGTATCTATGGGTATTTTGCCTGTATTTATGTCTGTGTAGCCTGTGCATGCCTGGTGCCTACAGATGTCAAAAAGGATGTCAGATTCCTTTGGAACTGGAGTTACAAGTGCTTGTGAGCCACCATATAGGTTGTGAGACTCACACTTGCGTTCTCTGGAAGCGTAGCCAGGGTTCTTAAACGTTAAGCCATGTATCCAGCCACCATGTGAGTATATCTTGAAGTGTTTTCCTCCAGAATTACAGTTTTGAGTTTTCACAATAAGGTTTTGGATCTATTTTGAATAATTTTTATTCATAACAAAATCCATCATTTGGTTTCCATCTTACTTTGGATAATACCTTCAAGAAAGGAATTGTCCCTAGCGCATGGCGTCTACTGCCACTATTAATGTAAAGGGTTGACAGGGCCACTCTACAAGTTATTCCACAGTGTTTATTTGTACAGTATCTGTTGCTTACTAAATACAGAGTTTTAGTATTTAGTAAGCCACAGATTTACTCTGCATTTAGCTGCAGAATGCCCATATATTTAGCTATTTTTAGTATGCTAAAAACACAGTAACATAAAATTCCCATTTTAACCATTTAAAAGTATAACATTGAGTGGTATTAGGTATGTTTTATTATGTGTAACTGCGTTTGATGTCTAGTTCCAGTAATTTCTCAAATGGAAACCTTATACCCATTAATCATTACTCATTCTCAAACTACCCCCTAGTTCTTGCAACCACAAACATAATTTTTTAATAGATTTGCCTGTTCTGGATACGTCATATAAACGGAATCATGTACTGTCCTTTTGTTTATTGCTTCTCCATTTGACATATGTTTGAAGTCATTTGTACAGTAGCACAGATTAATAGCTCCTTTCTTTTTAATGCTAAATAACATTCCATTGTGTGGATACACACACACACACACACACACACACACACACACATATATCTTTGGGAATCTGGTAGTTTCTACCTGTCAGTTGTACTTGATGAGCAGTGGTACTTCTATGAGCATTTATGAGCATTTTTATTTGAATGTTTGTTTTCAGTTCTTTGGATACACACACACACACACACACACACACACACACACACACATCCACATATATATTCAAGGAAGATAGATATTGTATATCAATATATATAACAAATATAAATATTTTAACAAAATATCTGTCTTGCTTGGATGACACCTTCAGAAAAGCAATTCAGTCTAGCACATGACACCTACAGCCACCCTTGCTGTAGAAGTGTTAACCTTGGCCATTCTGTAAGTTATTCTTTTTTTAAAAATAATTTATTTATTTATTTTATTTATATAAGTACACTGGAGCTGTCTTCAGACACACACCAGAAGAGGACATTAGATCTCATTATTGATGGTTGTGAACCATATATATATATATATATATATATATATATATATATACACACACACACATATATATGTATATACATATACACTATACACTCTCTCTCTCTCTCTCTATATATATATATATATATACACACACACATATACATATATATGTATGTATACACACATACACACACAGACGATCCTGCTGTGACATTCCTGGTTTTCAGATTATACAGATGGAGTACAGTCTTAGGCAAATAGCTCTCAAAGCAGGATCTTTTCTGATGAAGTGATTTAACCACTGATCCTCACAGAAAAGGGTTATTGTGGCAACATTATTTGAATTTTTTTAGGCTGATTTCAGGAACATGGTTTATAACCTCCCCAAACACGATTAATTAAACTACAAGTATGAAATTTGTTTCCAATTGAACTTGTTACTGAATGACTGCACTACACTTGTTTTCAGTGCGCACTAGAGAAAAGCACACATGCATCTTCCAAGCCCAGTCACACCTACCACTGTGCAGAACCTGGCGCAGTCCTTACCCCATCATAAAACCCTTCAGGGCAGAGCATTTGGAAGAATGCAACATTTCCCCACCATAACCTCCGATGTTTGCCAAATGCAAGTTAGCTCTCCAACCAAAGGATGCAAGAGAAAAGTCAACATCAAACACAATCAGAGAGAAATTTAGGATATTTTCATAGGAGCTCTCGGAGTTTGTAGACATGAGAGTATTTCTGGAATTTATATGAACTTTAAATCAAATACATGCCTCCCCACCCCCCATAATGCTAATATAGTTGATTTCTGGCAATGGTACAGAGCCATGCTGTGGTTACACTGAGTCAGTGGGAGGCCATGTGTTATAAATAAACATTTGGCTCTACGACGCATAGATTTATCAAAAGTTGTGCAGAGGCAAATGAGGCCCGGCCAGTTGGGGTCCCTTGCAGGCACCGGCCCTCATGGCGAGTCCTGCAGGCACCGAACCACGTGCTATCAATTACTTTACAATCCTGCATACTACATAACGGCAACCAGATTTGAGGAAGAGAAAATTTTTAGGAAGCTTTATGATTAAATTCCACTAAAATGAGCTTATTGACATTTCCCCGCTCTCTGAAGAGTGCACAGGACGAACATGCGGAAGTCTGGATAGGACTCATTTGCTTCTTCCGTCCCCGGCTGGACATTCTTAATTAAGAACCTCGTATCCCAGATGCTTCTAGAGGCATCTCGGCCACGAAGTGCGTATCAAACTCTGAACCTCTTGTTAGCGCTTGCCCCTTTAGTCCTAATGAGCCCGGCTTTCCTAAGACAGTCACCACTTCTGTGTTAACTGAATGTGGCTGTCATGAAAGCTAGGAGGCATCTTGTTCAAGTCAAAGCTGCTAACCAAGGTTTGCTGTAAGGAAAGGAACTAATTCCCGCGCAGCCGATTCTGGAGCCGTACTGTGAATTTGGATGCCGGGTTTGGATCTGCTGTCTCAAAACAAAAGGTCCTTGAATATGCAGCCTTTAGTGACTCTCAGACCTGTGGCCTTCATCTCTCTCTCTTATTCTCTCTTCTCTTCCTTCACTCCCTCCATTTCAATGCTGGGTGACTTCCAAGTGAAGTTAGGTCAGGTCACTGCTAAGGTATTTGACATCTGGAAGGATAGAACACTGAAAACTGTCTCTGGTGACAGCGTGGGCTATGTCCCAGCCTCCATGCAAGAACCTCCCCCCGTCCCGTCCCCCACTGGCTAGCTGTCGATAGTGCATGTCTTAGTCCTAGGAGTTGGGAGCAGAGGTAGCCTGTCTACAGAGCAAAAAGCTTCCCAGCTTTTTTCAGACTTTACAGTCGCAAAATGCGGCTGAAAACAGAGAGTCTGGTAACCATAGGTCTACTCTGTATGCTAAGAAGGGAATGGCAGTAAAGGGTGCAAGTCCTCATAGTCTTAATTGTCTTTCTTTTTAAAAATGAGTCTTATTTTAATTAGAATGTACAGTATTAGGTTCCATTATAGAATTTTCAAATACAATTAGATTTTGTTGATTCTCTTTCGCTATTATCCCTGCCCACTCCCCCCCCCCCCGAGTCCCCTGTACCCTCCCACACCCCATAGCTCCCGTTTCCTCACCCCCAGGCCTCACGTGCCCTCTCACCCCCACCGTTGTCTCCTTTCTGGTATCATAGCCTAGACTACACTGGCCTTTACTCACACACACATGTAAACATGATCTAGGATCCCATATGAGACAGGAGGTGTGATTTCTGACTTTCTGAGCCTGCGTTATCTCGCAGTACAATTCTTTCCAGTTCCACCCATTTTCCCTGCGTATTTCACAATTTCATTTTTTTAAGGTTTATTATTTTATGAATGTGAGTACACTTTCAGACACCCCAGAGGAGGGCATCAGACCTGGATTACAGATGGTTATGAGCCACCATGTGGTTGCTGGGAATTGAACTCAGGGCCCCAGGAAGAACAGTCAGTGCTCTTAACCACTGAGCCATCCTTCCAACCCAGGACTTCATTTTTATAACTAAATAATATTCAAGTATGTATACAAATATGCCCCATTCCCATTACCCATTCACCTACATCTGGGCTAGTTGCGTTTCCTCTGTGGCTTCCTTGTGAGTGGGGCAGCAATGACTATGGCTATGCAGGGATCTCTGGCTTGATTCAATGTCCTTAGAGAAGAAACCCAGGAGTGATATAACAACAGGGTCACATGGTAGTTCTATTTTAAAGTTTTTACAAAGAGAGCAACGTAAACTTATTTTATTTCTGTTTTAAGATTTTATTCGTCTGCTGGCGTCACAGGGCCCTTTACTCTGAGTGAGGTGGTCAAAGCTCTCCCTGCAGGTCTCTCACACATAGCAAATGCCCATGATATTTTTTATTAAATTATTTTATTTATTTTACATTCTAAATGTTGCCCCTTCCCTGTCCCCCCCATAGTTTTTCACCCCATCCCCCACCCCTTTGCCTTCATTCCCCCTCCACTTTACATCCCCTATCAGCCCCCCTCCCTGGGCATCAAGTCTCTACAGGATTAGGCGCATCCTGATTTTATATCACTCTGACTTGAGTTTACATGCCCCAATTTAAGTATCTCGTCATATAGACCCAAAGATTAACAGCTGAGACTGACTGTGGGTGTCCTTAAAGAGGGTCCAGGGCGTGCTGTTACCTTCATGGTCTCCACTGGTATAAAATCCCTCTGGCTGGAGCCTGAGGTGTCATCACGAACAGTAGTAACCTCTGTGGATGAGGAACAGCACAAGTATTCTATTCAGGAGTGGCACCGTTTCTTTTATTTTCTGCCTTCTCTAATCTATTTGGGGAACAAGGGCTGCGGATTTGATTTGATTTGATGTCCCATCAGAACTGAAATCAGAGGCCTGGAGAGATGGAGAGACCATCTTAGTGGTTCCGAGTACCAATTGTCTGCAACTCTGGCTCCAGGTGCTTCTGATGCCTCTAGCTTCCACAGACACCTTGTACTTATGCACACACACACACACACACACACACACACACACACATGCACACACACACACACACACACACACACACACATGCATACACACACACACACACCCCGACAATTCAGCCACCAGTGTCTTCATCAAATCACCTTACTAATGTTATTATAACAGGCATTTAGAAGCTGCTTTGTTATAAGATAGTGACTCACTGGAGACCACAGAGTAACTAAAAGCAGCAGCACAAAAGTCTGACATCTCAGCCTTATTCTGTACCTATAATCTTTAGTATCTCAATGCCACTATTTTACAGTGTCTTTTTTTTTCTCTAAGACTCTCTCAGTGGAGTCCAAAGCTCCAGCCTCATCGGATGGTATAGATAACAGGTCACATTAGTAGACATCTTTACTGGAAGAGACTGACATTGCCCCGCACACCCCAAATACACATAGGGTTCCCCAAACAAGGATGAGCCGTCAGATTGGTCACCTTCCAAGTGAGGGCCACTGGGTATGAAATCAAGACTGCATCCTGGAGTGCCAGTGTTATCTGATGGGGACCAGAGTGCTGCCCCCTTCGAGCAATGAGGACCACTTACAACCACACCGGGAACCAAAACCTCAAATCAGACAATGCCAAAGGCTGCTCATTTATGTGCCGTCTTGGGCCCCCTCCTTTTAAATATTCAAAGCTCATGCCAGCGTCCTGGATGTGGACTGAGCCATTGAGCACACACACACACACACACACGCACACGCACACGCACACGCACACGCACACGCACACGCAGCCACCGTACTCCAATCCCCTGTCTCCACTTATCACCATTACTCTACTCTTTAGTTGGCTTATGGGGACTGTGGCTATGTCTAGCCTGTTGGGAGCCTGGGCTCTTGCTATAAAGGTCTATGAATACTGTTGCCCACTATGTCGGTGAGCTGATCTCTGAGACCCAGCTGTGGAGAAGCCAGTGTTTGTGGGCAGTCAAATATTGGGATATGCTGTCTCGTTGACAGTCTCGAAGGAGTACAGGCACCAAGAACGACAGGAATGTCCATGGAAGAAAGAACCCCAAATATAAGAGACTCAGGCAAAAATCAAAGAGAGGGAGAATTCTGAAGATTTATTGCGAGGAAAGAAGTCAAACCAAGACAAATATGCCTGGGTGGTCGTAAGAACCCGGAAGCCGGAATGTTTTCCTCTGAGTCGTGTGCACTGGGCCTGAATGGGACCAGTGTGTGCTTTGAGGTAAAAGAGGGGACAGTACAAAAACTCTAGTCCACAGAACAACCAGCCGGCTTTGCGCATGTCCCCTTTTTCTCATCTGTTCTGTAAATTTGCTGCTGGGAAAAGGAGCCAGGAGTTCCAGGCTCAGTGAAGCGTGAGGCGGGTCAGTGAAGTTCAGTTAGTGAAGACCCCAGTGACCCTTGACGTTTGTAGCTGTCCCTACCAAGCACACTGGTAGGGACACAGCCCCTAACACTGCCCTTTTCTCTGAGGCATAGCCCACCAGGCTCCATAGTGACCAGCGGCGAGCGTCCCTCCTGCTCAATCCCCCTGTGGACAGAGAGCCAGGCACCCAAATCATCACCCTAGAAACCTCCTTTCTGTTGCTTCTCTCACTCGTCTTCCGCCCCTCCTCCCTCGAAAGACTCTCATCAGTGACACTGAGACAATGCAAATATGAACAAGTATTTTCCTGGGGCATCAGGGGGAAAAGAAAAGATATATGCTCAGGGCAAATTAAACACAGTACAAATGTTGTAAATTAAACTGCTGGTCATTGTTGGCATTCTTTCCATGTAAGTCATGAATACCAAAGTATTTAGTTAGTGTCAGACATACCCTCTCTCCCCCCCTCCATTCAATTACATACCCAGAGCTTTGTGGATGAGCTAAATGTGGCATCCCAGACTGCTGGCATGAGGTCAGGACCCAGCTTCTCAGAGGAGCTGCTCCCCCAGTGATCACCAGAAACAAAACTGGTGCAACAAAACTCTTTGAAACCCCTTTCACGAACCACATGACTCACCCAGATGCATGCGCTAAGTCAGTGAACTCTCTAGCACACACTTTAAGAATATTCCTTGTTTGAATGAATGGGAGAGGATAAAGACAGGGGGACGGGTTTGGAGAAGTTGGAGAGGAGAGGGGAATGTGTATAATCAAAACATATTATATCTATGGAATTACCAAAGAAAAACTAAAATTTAAAAAAAAATTAAAAAGCCCGGAAGGAAGTAAGTAAATTTCTAACATTGTTTAACTGGTAAGAATAAAGTAATTTTTAAGTCTTTTCTCTGATTTTCAAAAATTCATAGTGAACATTACATTTTTATAGTAATAAAAATATATTTAGTAGAATTTTTCCACTAGGAAATAGATGAGAATTGGGCCACCATATATTATTATCCCTGTGGACTTGATGTCTCAGAGTTAAGTGATTAGTTAAATTTACTTAATGCATAAAATAATTTCAAGGAATACTACTAGCATTAGAAATGCAAAAGAGTGATTCTGTATTGGGCTACAGAGATTGCTCAGAGCTTTGGGCTCTTCCCAAAGGACTCAGGTTTGGTTTCCAGTACCCACACAGTGGCTCACAACCCTTTTCTAATACTGTCTCCTGGCCTCCAGGAACACCATGCACACATGTGGTATGCAGACATACATGTAAGGAAAACACACATACTCCAAAATAGATAATGAGAAAAATTATATATGAAAATCGTGTAGGAAAATCGTCAGTTGCATGTAAATTAGCAGCTCCCACTTTAAAGAATTAGCTAATCAAGTATGTATGAGTATCCTGGGGAGATGACTTTCTGAGTTTGCACCTCAATTTCTCTCTCTTATTGTAGAAGAGGGTACTGGCATGCGGGGTAAAGCCTCAGCAGAGGCCCCTGGATCTAGCAGGGGCACAGAGCCTGTGTTCCCACACACTCAACCGCCTCACCCGTGTTTCTCCTCCACTTTTATGAATAATTGATGGAGTTCATTTATTCAAATGGCATCTAGAAACCCCAAGACCTCTCTGGAAAACATCAGCCCTTATGTCTGGAGGAGACAAAGGTGGCATTGTGAACAGAAGTTACCTGGGCTTCTGAGGAAGTGGAAGTAGTGGGGTAGACTGGAAGCGGGTAGTGAAGTTTTCTATGACGTTTAAACTTGTTTATTGTATTTAACGCCCTTCACATATTATTGCAGGCAGCCCAAGACAGCCTCACCTATAACGAATGAGCAGCCACATCTCCCTATGCAAACTTTGTTCATGACCAGCTGAGTCTATGTCAAGTTCTTATTATTCTACTTTGTCTTGAGTGGAAGGAAAGGACTGTGATCAAAACTAAAAAAATTCTCTTTGCTTCAGAAGTCAGCACGGCTACATTCTGATATGTGTCAGGCCACTTCTTAACACGGGCAAAGCTCATTTCTTGGTAAGGTTTCTGCTCTGGGGGACACCCCATGGAGATCAGAGGCTTCCCCAGCCGCGTCTTGATGCATAAAGTGAAAATGAATTTGAAACACATGGATTGCATGCTTTAAAAATATGCTTGAGTTCAAAAGTTAACAAAAGTAATACTTGGTTGAAAACGTTTGGGAATTTCTTAAGCCTCAGATGTCTGAGAGCTCAGTTTCTGACCTGAAATCAGACAGTTCCTCTGCCATCAGAGGACCATCATTTACGTGAAATGTATTTACAGATAATACTTCAATCAGCCATGGTGCAAACATGCTATTCTTTATTATAAACTTCCTCCTATTTTGGTATTTAAATTCTCAAACAATTTTATTCATATAATTTCTAAATTACTTTAAAGAAATAGAGTTGTTTCTGTTGCACATCTGCTTAAAATACACAGTTGACCAGTGAACCTAAAGTCAGACATGACACAATTTGTAAAAACAGAAGCACACATCTTAAATAGTCAATACATATTTGATACTTGAACTATTGAGATGAGACAACATCAATACTGCATGAATGTGAAGAATTTCAGTCTTGAGTGTTTTACAGTAGATTCAATTATTCAATTATTCATACAGGTTTAAAGGCTTTGCTGAAAAAAGAGAACAAATAAAAACTCCCTTGGTATGATTGTATTTATGAACTGGTATAATTACAAAATAAAATGTCATCAGTAAGATTTGACAGGGACTGCCCTGGCGAGGCCTAATTGTCAAACTTGACACATCCTGGAGTCATTTGAGAGGAAAAGCTTTAACTAAGGTATTATCTAGGTTAGATTGACATGCGGGTTTGTCTGTGCTGTATTATTGACTGATGTCGAGGGCCCAGCGCACTGTGTATGCCACTGTTGCTTGGGTAGGTGGTTCTAGACTAACATAGATAGCTAAGCACGAGCTAATTTGTGAGCCAGTCAGTTAGCAAGCATGACCTTCCATGTTTTCTGCTGCACTTGCTTTGTTATTTTATCAGATTAGCAAGCATTCCTGCCTTCAGATCCCTGCCTTCAATCCCTGCCTTGACTTCCCTCGACGATGGACTGCGATCTGGAAGTTTAAGACAAAAACAAACCCTTTTCTGGCACATCCTAGAGATGCCCCCTCATCCTTGTTCCCCTCCCCTCCCTCCCCCCACCCACAAGTTCCCTCCCTCCATCACCTCTGATGACTGTTTTATTCCCTCTTCTGAGTGAGATTCAAGCATCCTCTCTTGGGCCCTCATTTAGCTTCGTTGGGTCTATGGATTGTTGTGTGGCTATCCTGTACTTTATGACTAATATCCATTTATAAGTGAGTACATACCATGAATGTCCTTTTGGGTCATGGTTACCTCGTTCAGGATGATATTTTCTAGTTCCATAAACTTGCCTGCTGGGGAAGCCTCAGGGAGTCTATGAGGATGACTCTAGCTGAGACCCCTAGCAGTGGCGGATATGGAGTCTTAAGTAGCCACCTCTTATAGCCAGGCAGGACTCCCATGGTAGGCTAAGGACACCAACCCACTCACAAAATCTTAGCCCCAAAATTTGTTCTATCTACAAAAAGTGCAAAGACAAAACTGAAGAAGAGACTGAGGGAACGGCTAACCAATGACTGTCCCAACTTGAGATCCATTTTATGGCCAAGAACCAATCCCTGACACTATTAATGATACTCTGCTGTGCTTACAGACAGGAGCCTAGCATACCTGTCCTCTGAGAGGCGTCACCCAGCAGCTGGCTGAAACAGATGCAGAGACCCATAGCCAACCATTAGATGTAGCTCGGGAAGTCTTGTGGGAAAGTTAGGGGAAGAGTTGGAGAACCTGGAGGGGATAGGAACTGCACAGGAAGACCAACACAGTCAACTAACCTGGACCCTTGGGGCTCTCAAAGACTGAACCACCAACCAAAGAGCATACAAAGGCTGTACCTAGACCCCCTTCCACATATGTAGCAGATGTTCAGCTTGGTCTTCAGGAGGGTCCCCCAACAATTGGAGCAGGGGCTTACCCTGTTGCCTGCCCGTGGATCCTATTCCCCTATCTGGGTTGCCATGTCTGGCCTCAGTGGAAGAGAATGTATCTAGTTCTGCAGTGACCTGAGGTGCCATGGTGGGTTCATACCCAGGGCTCACCTCCCCCTTCTCAAACAAGAAGAGGAGAGGGAATGGGGGAGAGAGATGTGAGGGGGGAGTTGGGAAGGGGGCTGATATCTGGATGTAAACTGGGTAAATAAATTAATGGAAAAAACCCTTTCCAAATTGTTTTTAGTCAGAGTGTTGTATTACATCAACAGAATAAAAGTAAACAAGGATGTAGGCCTGGGTTTAATCTATATTTACTGAAAAGACAGCTTATATTTAAGTGCGTTCAAGGTTCTTTATGAAAGAACTCAGAAAAGAGCATGCCCATTCAATGAAAAAAATGGTGACTTACAGGCAAGGATCCCATGAAGAGGAACGAGGGCTAATTATTCACTAAATATCAGTGAACGTGAATTTGTATTTTTCTCACTCACCATTCAGTGTTTTGAGTTTAGAAGAATATATTGTCTTCAATAAATTTTGGTTTAATTTTAATTCTCTGTATACTTTAAGTGAAATGTCATTGCCTTCCTGTTTCCATCTGTACCCAGGAGCTGACCCCGTACTACAGCTCTCCATACGCAAATTCCTCCCAGAGAGAACTGGTCTCCCAGGAGTACTGACACACAGGCTTGCAGGAGGGACAAGCCATAGTAAAAAACCAGCAAGACAGGCTAACACCAGAGATATCCAGATGATGAGAGGCAAGGACAAGAACATAAGCACCAGACACCAAGGCTGTGGTACCGTGGTGTGTGTAGCTTGGTTGGGTGAGGCCACTCCAGAGACTCACTCCATAATCCTGTGGTCATCAGTCACGTGTGGCCATGTTCCACGCCCCAGTGTTCTGGCTGGACTCCACCTCTGCAGTCACCTGGCTACAGCCAGACTTTCCCCACCCTTCCATTACCCGGCTGTTGCCAGGTAACCCAGCTTACTCTGAATGGAGGCTTCCCGCCCTCCTAGCTCTCTTTCATCCTGCTCCCTTAGTTCTCTCACATCTCTCTATCTTCTTCTCTCTTCCACGTGGTCATGGCCATCCCTCATCTCTCTCTCTTCTCTTTCTCCTTTTCTCATTCTACTCTTTTAAAAATAAAGCATAAAACTATGAACTGTCTCTTCAGATATAAATGCCTGAAGAATAACTCTACTAGTGGGATAATTTTATTTTCTGCATTTATTTTTCACATAGAATGAATCATCTGTCTCTTTAAAAATTTATTTTTGTATTGGTACAACTGAGGAAGCTAAATGAATCCACTGTAATAGGAACAGTAAATACGGACATGATGCACTAATTTGCTATTTAGGGTTTGCTATTTGATGTATATTAATTAATAAATTTAAGCAAATAGTGAGAAAACCTCAAAATATTGAATAATAAAGCCCATTTTCTTCTAAAAGAATCAAAATCACTGAAGGAAAAAACCAGAGAACTAATACAAGGTGAGGTTTCTTCTGTTAAGTGTTTACTAGAGATGTAAAATTAGTTATAGAGTTGAAGCTGATCTTTAAAAATCAAATGTCATTAGCTTTATACTTTTGCTGTCCCTTGAATGAGACCCTTAGACTTAATTGCACTGAGAACACAAAAAATATTGAAGTAATCCAGTCCAGAGTATGTCATATTACCTTAAGCTGTGGGACTCTTGCTTTAAGCATCTATGAGAAAGCCAGTGTTTAAAACCACCAACATCAGAGCTGCCCTGCTTGAGGGCAAGAGGGAGGAGGAGGAAGACAGAGATTATGCACTAGATACTCATTAGCACCCACAGACTAAAGCCAACAGACACCCATAGCAACCAGGCCCAAACCATGCAAACAAAAATGTCCTCAAGCATTACTATGTTGTCTCTTACACTTGTCTCTAATTTAAATCACTGCTTCATTGCTTTGAAATCCTGTAAATGGCCCCAAAGCTTTTTAAACAACAGCTTGAAAACCCACAAACTCTCAGTATACTTTTGCAAGAAACATAAGGGTATGACAGTAAAAGAAATGAAGCCACCTGTTCATCGACTGGGAGCTGTCCTAAGCAGAACTGTGACCAGAACACAGTTAGCACAGGGTGCTGCAGAGCCCAGCGTCACTCTCGGGGTTCAGGTTGCCAGAATCTCTAGTACTAAAGGAAATTATTCTCACTAGAAATTCCATACCTTGGGCAAGGCATGGTGGTGCACACCCTAACCCCAGCACTTGGGAGGCAGAGGCAGGAGGATCACTGTGAGTTGGAAATCTGTCTGCTTCATATAGCAAGTTCCCAAAGAATCCAATCTTTGAAGAAAGGTATAGTGTTCAAGCCTCTCTGTCCATTGCCTTTTCTTTTCAACCTTTTTTTCTTCACAGAAAAAACAATGGCAGCATTATGATGCGTCCCCGAAACTCCCATCTCTTCATGGAACCACACACAAGAATCCCTTTCCTCCCCCCTTTTTATTCGGTTCTTTTCTTTCTTTTTTCTTTTCCCAAAGCACTCACCACGTTCAACATCTTCCCTACTGTACTTATGTCTTAGTTAAGGCTTCTATTGCTGTGGTAAAACTCCATGACCAAAAACAACTTGGGAGGAAAGGGTTTATTTGGCTTACATTTCTATATTGCTGTTCATTATTGAAAGAAATCGGAACAAGAGCTCAAATTGGGCGGGAACCTAGAGGCAGAGACCATGGAGGGTGCTGTTTACTGGCTTGCTTCCCATTGCTTGCTCTGCCTGCTTTCTTACAGAACACAAGCCTATCAAGGACGGCACCACCCACAAGTCCTCCCCCATCAATCACTAATTAAGAAAATGCCCTACACCCAGATCTTACGTAGTCATTTTTTTCAATTGAGGTTCTCTCCTTTCAGATAACTCCAGTGTGTGTCAAGTTGATATAAAAACCAACCACGGCAACTTCTTTCTCATTTGTGTTATTTATTTCATGCATTTTCCCAGTAGAAAAGTCTTCATGAAGTCAAGGTTATCTTACTGAAGTTTTTCAGGCACGAGAGTTCTTCTGTTACATAGCAGGCACTTCAGAATATTTATGAATGAGTGAATAAATGAAGAATAAATGCAAGGAATAAGCAGAACATGGGATTTTCATCACATTAAGATTAATCTTGGGCACTAGAGAATTAAACTAGTACACATGCGTGCATGTGCGCATGCACACACGTGTGCACACACACACACACAACCACATATGTGGAAGTAGAAGTTATGGATTTCAGAGGGAATTAGAGAGACATGGGAGACGTTTTAAGGGGCAGAGTGTGGGTAGGAAATGATGTTGATAGAACACTCATGGGTAGAATCCTCAGATAATAAAGTAATTTTTAAAACAGCAAATCTTAAGTTTAAGTAAGTAGGAAAGTAAGGTCATGGAACTCCAAGACAAACTTTGTCTTCCTTTTAAATTAAGCTATTTTCATCTGATGTAATTTAGAGTTCTCATAGTTCATTGTAGGGCACACCTGGGTGTCGGTATTCTTCCTCTGCAAGGTAATATTCCTGGCATAAGTCATTAATATTCATTCAGACAACTGTGTTGCTTGTAGTTGTATACCATAAGTAGGCAGTAAGACACTATTACAGAAGATATCATCAGATGTAGGACAGAGAGAAACTAATCATGAACTAAGAGACTCTCTTCCTGTTGGCTAGCTTTCATAGTGCCAGAAGGTGCTATGTAAGTTGAATAGGGGAGAAAAGACATCATTGATCTTACCTAGCACTGAATTATGTCTGCTGTCATAATGATCTGCCATACAAGAGGTGCCCGCTGGTTCATCTACAGGTAAGATGAGAGCTCACCCAACTAGAAATAGCATGAAGGCAACTTTGTGAGCTCTGGTACACTCTTAAGCCACTTGTGTGGAGATCCAGAAACGCTTATCTGTCCATCATTGAAACCAGATATTCAAAACCTGGACAAACAGTCCATTTAATATAGTGTCAAGACTATTCATGGGTAACCAATGGCTCTCTTTGATGCCTGCTTCACAGGAGGGAATTCGTGCCTGGTACAATTTTGGCTAGAAAAGTCATAGGGCCTAGCAGAAAACCTACTGACATTGTTTTATTAAATGGTCATATGGCCAAACTGCCTTCTAAATATTTATTTTTAGCCATAGATTTGTGTTGCTCCTAACTTTGGTTGGTGAAGGTTTTTATTGTACACAGTGTACTTAACACAAAGCTTCATAACTCTTCATAGTATTGAAAATAACCAACCGTGAGTTGTCAGCTGTGGATGACATCTCTATGTCAATCAACGACTCTCCCCGATCCCAGGCTCAGGGCACCTTATGGAAGAGGGGGGAAGGAATAATGTAAGAGCCAGATGAGGGGGGTGGGTGTTGTAAAAGGCTGTTTGTTCTCTACATGGTATGGTTGTCACACATAGTAACTCACGACAGCAGTGGATTCTCATTCAACACCTCCATAAAAATTGAGATAGTTAACTACTACAGCTTGGAGGTGGGAGGAGATCCTGAAAGTCCTCCCTTAGGTGAGGGCTAATGGCAGCTGATGGCTACTGAGGGAGAGTCATTTTCCTTTGGGGAGAGACACTGGTAGGCTGACTGTGCCCAAGTGTATGACAGGAACACACGCACAGCGTTAATTGGACTTAGGGAATCACTTTTAAAGGTGCAAGCCAAGAATGAGTCCTCATGTAAACTATGCATGGAACCATGTGTCAAAACAGTTTCATTGATTGTACACATGTTCTACTGTTTTGGCAGATGGAGGTAGGGGCAGGTGGTTGTCTCTGTGTGGGGGTGGGGTATATAGACACTATGCATGTTTCTTTCTTTTATTAAAATTTTATTTTAAATTTTGAAACAGGGCCTCTCTATGCAGTCTTGGCTCTCCTGGAACTTGCTGTGTCAGTGAGGCTGGCCTTGAACTCACAGGGATCCTCCTGCTTCTGCTTCCCAAGTACTGGGATTAAAGACATGTACCACCATGATCACTGAAACTCTGTACATTTTACTTAATTTTGCTATGAATCTAAAGATACTTAAAAAAACAAAAGATTTATTACTTTTAAAAAACAACAGCCATCTCAAAACTCACATGGCTAAAGCCAAACTTTAATTTAATTCCTAAGTCTTCGTGTTCTCTCTTTCTATAGTCGGAGCTGTCTTGGTAAAGATGCTTCTTTTACCCTTTGGGTGATCAGGCCTAGCCTCCCTCTCCTCCATCCCCAGACCACACCCCATGTATCATCGCTGACAGCTTTGCTTTGGAACACACAAGGTGGGAACATCTCTTGCCACCTGCAGCTCAGCTGCCATGGTCCACATTTCCCGAATGAAACGTCCCTCTGTCTCAGATTTGAGTTGCTGTCTTCTGCCGCCGCTATCTTTGCTCCTGTGACTGTGTAACAGATTTGTAGGCAGAGATCACCAGAGTAGAGGATCACTTGGGACACACCCCACCAGGACTCCACATGCACCCAGGAACTTGGCAGCACCACAGCAATTTGTGCCAGAGGAAAGCAGGTCACCCAGGGTTGTTGCAGGCACAGCCGGTAACAGCAAGACCAACTAACACCAGAGATAACCAAATGACAAAAGGCAAATATAGGAACGTTGCTAATAGAAATCAAGGCAATATGGTAAGATCTGAACCCAATTCTCCCATAACAGCAAGTCCTGGATAACCCAACACACCAGGAAAGCAAGATTTGAATTTAAAATTACAGGTCATGATGCTGATGGAGGGCTTCATAGAGAGCTTCAAGAAGGACATAAATACCTCCCTTAAAGAAATACAGGAGAACACAAGTAAACAGGGAGAAGCCCTTGAAGAACTAAGGGAAAACACAACAAAACAGGTGAAGGAATTAAACAAAGCCATCCAGGATCTAAAGAAGGAGGTAGAAACAATACTGAAATCACAAAGGGAAACAACTCGAGACATAGAAAACCTAGGAAAGAAGTCAGGAGTCATGGATCTAAGCATCAACAACAGAATACAAGAGACAGAAGAGAGAATCTCAGATGCAGAAGATACCATAGAAAGCATTGATTCAGCAGTCAAAGAAAATGCAAAATTAAAAAAGCTCCTGACCCAAAACATCCAGGAAATCCAGGACAAAATGAGAAGACCAAACCTAAGAATTATAGGTATAGAAGAGAGTGAAGATTTCCAACTTAAAGGGCCAGTAAATGTCTTCAACAAAATTATGGAAGAAAACTTCCCTAACCAACAGAAAGAGATGCCCATGAACATACAAGAAGCCTACAGAACTCCAAATAGGTTTGACCAGAGAAGAAATTCATCCCATCACATAATAATAAAAACACCAAATGTACTAAACAAAGAAAGAATATCAAAAACGGTAAGGGAAAAAGGTCAAGTAAAATATAAAGGTAGATCTATCAGAATTACATCGGACTTCTCACCAGAGACTATGAAAGCCAGAAGAACCTGGGCAGATGCCATGCAGACCCTAAGGGAACACAAATGCCAACCCAGACTGCTATATCCAACAAATCTCTAAATTACCATAGATGGAGAAACCAAGGTAAAAACAAATTTACACAGTATCTTTCCACAAATCCAGCCCTTCAAAGGATAATGAATGGAAAATACCAATAAAAGGAGGGAAACTACAAACAAGAAAAAACAAGAAAGTAATCTTCTTTCAACAAACCCAAAAGAAGATAAGCACACAAACATAAAAATTACATCAAAAATAGCAGGAAGCAACAATCACTACTCTTTAATATCTCTTAACACCAATGGACTCAATTCCACAATAAAAAGACATAGACTAACAGACTGGATTCGTAAATAAAACCCAACATTTTGCTGCACACAGAAAATGCATCTCAGTGTCAAAGAGAAACACTACCTCAGAGTAAAAGGCTGGAAAACAGTTTTCCAAGCAAATGTTCCCAGGACACAAGCTGGAGTAGCCATTTCAGTATCTGATAAAATCAACTTTCAACCAAAAGTCATTAAAAAAGACATAGAAGGACACTTTATACTCATCAAAGGAAAAAACTACCAGAAAGAACTCTCAATTTTGAACATCTATGCCCCAAATACAAGGGCACTTGTGGGTAGTGGGAAGGGGTGGATGGGGGAACAAGGAGAGGGAAGAGGGCTTATGGGACTTTCAGGGAGGGGGGATCCAGGAAAGGGGAAATAATTTGAAATGTAAATAAAGAATATATTGGAGTTCCTGGACAGCCAGGGCTGCAGAGAGACACACCTTGTCTCCATCTCCCACCCCCCATCCCCTCCACACTCCCAACCTCCCTCTTCCCCCCCTACCTCCCTACTCCTACCCACCCTCCCCCCACCCCTCCTCTGCCTGCAGGAAAAAAAGAAAGCAAAAAACAAAACAAAACAAAACAAAAAACAAAACAAGTAACTAGGAGTTGGTATAAGAAGGCTTGGTTGACCATCATGTGGCCCTCCTGGTGGGAAGAAGGAAACCATTACACCTGGACATTTCAGGACTAAATGACCCAGAAAGCATTCCACAGGGCCAACGAATCTGCCTCCACTCCAAGTTTAATCCCAACAATGAAAATGATCCAGTGAAAGCAGATATTGGCTTGGTCATTCTTGAAGAGCCTATCTATAGGGATGAAATACCACTATCTCAGTCCTCTAATATATCCTTGAAGAGCTGTTCTAAGTGCCAATACAGAAGTTGTTATATATATGAATATCAGAGTAGCCAGAAGCTTGGAACCACCAGAGTCAAGAAGATAGAGGTGCAGCTGCTAGATTTCTCAACATGCCACCACCAACATTCCAATCTAGAGAAGACTGTCGGCTTGTGTATTCAGAGTCAACCATGGGAAGACTGCTGGATACAGAGAGCCAGTCCTGTCCTACGTCTCCTAAAGAACCGATGGGAACTAGTGGGCCTCATACATAAAACTTCAAGGATATGCCAAAATCCCACAGTCATCATTAGAACAACTCCTTACTTTTCCTGGATAAAACGATTCACCAAGGCATCTAAGAAGCTCCTGAATCCTACTTCCTCTTTACGCTGTAGAACATTGTATGAAAATAAGCATGTTCCCCAGATCAGACATAGCCATAATTATATTTCAACTCTGGCCTCCCATAATTCCTCCTTGAGGGTTTTACAAGGAATAGGTATTTCTCCACAAACCAAAAATACCAACAATGTACCAACATTCTTTAATTTTAGTGATATAAATTATTTTCCTGATAGTCATAGATCATTCCTTGATAAAAGCCAGACCCCACAACCTGTCAAGCCATTGCCCATTGCTGGACTTCCAGGAAATTCTGAACAGAATTTAATTCAGTATCATCAGAATACTCCTCCACATAATACAGGTAATTTAAGTAAATCTGACACAACTATTTCTGACACAACTATATCATATACTTTTCCAAAGACTGATGGTGCTAAACCCTGGGGTTTTGCAGCATATAATACTGATGAGTCTTTTGATAACATCATGGCAGATATAATTAATCGAATCCATCAGAAGATAATGAAGTGGAACCTGAAAATTTCCATAAGGATAATACTACTGATGATTCTTGGATGGAAAATACTAATGATTTAGAAAAATACCTGGATCTTTTGAGGGCCATGTCAAACGGACCTCAGAATCAATATACAACTAAGGCCAACTTCCCACCAAGTTTTCCTTTATCTGCAGGAGAGGAGCCCAGTGGACTCTCTTCTACAAGTGCAGCTGTTAACAAAATAGACCCGCCCATGCAATCTCTACTACAAAATGAAACGTTTAATATACCTCCTTTTGAGAAGAGAAGGATTCCCAAACCAAGTAGTATAATTGAGCTCTGGAGTTCTCCTTCTGACTACTACTTTGTAAATTCTCAAGATCAACTAGTTACTGATTCAACAAGTGCTCAGAATCATCCTGTAACTGATGCCAATAGATTCCAGAATCTACCAATGGCCAGCATAGGTATACCCTCAACTCCCTAAATTTACCTATGAATCTTTACCTATTGATCTTGAGGCTAAAACCCCTCCATGCCCAAATTAGCACAGTACAATGCCATCACAAGGCCAGTCTTCATTAAGGCCATTTCATAGCCTATAGTTGAAATTAAACCCCAACTGAAAGCTGAATCTGAGAGAGATAGACACCCAGATTAATCTTAGCCTAAATTGTCTCTAAGGTGAAGTAGATATAGTAGGATTTCTTGTCTGTATTGAGGCTCACACTTTAGTCCCTTGGAACAACTTATGGCCTCATCTCATTTGAAATGCTGCTTGTCCTTATGGAAAATTATATAAAACTTATCTCTTAAAAATTAAAATAAAAACAAATTGAAAAGCAAAAAAAGAACATATTGTATAAAAACATAAAAAATAAAAACAATTCATAAATGTATAAGGAAGTGATTAAAGATATATGTAAAAATGAAAAAAAAGTTTTCTAGATGAGAAACAGGACCATACTCTCGGTGGAAGGGTCATGGTTTAAAATAGACTAGGTTAGAATCCATAACATATCTGCTGGGTAGTTTTTATGCACTTTATACAAACATATACATATCTGGGGAGAGGGAATCTTAATTGAGAAAATGCCTCCATGAGAGTATCCTGTAGGCACATCTATGGGGTATTGTCTTGATTAACGAGTGATGTGGGAGGGCCTTGCTCATTGCAGGAAGGGCTGCCTTGGGCAGGTGGTGCTGGGTATATAGGAGGGCAAGTTGAACAAGCCACAGGAGGAGGCTGGTAAGCAGCTATCCTCCACAGCTTATGCCTCAAGTCCTGTCCTTTGTTCGTGCCCTGACTCTCCTCAGTGTAATCTGAGAATTGTAAGCTGAAATAAACGCTTTCTTCTCCAAGTTCTTGTTAGTTATGGCGTTTTATCACAGCAATAGAAATCCCAATTAAACAAGGTCTAACATGGGAACCTTCCCTGTTTGGGAAAAAAAGAACAGATGAGAAAAGACCCTAGTCTTGCAATGTGAAGAGTCTCCCCTAGAGGAAGCCAATAATTCTGTTTTTCTAAGGGGAGAGATCCATTCTTTCAGGGTTCCTGAAGACTCCTGGTTTACCTTAATGCCAACCTAGTATGCTAATGCCTGTGCAATACTTTGTGCAAACAATCTATTTGAAAAAAATATTTCTAGAATATAAAAGTTTGTTGAATTTTTGTATAAGATGAAGAAAAATTATTTTTTATATTTTTCAACTTGCCAGTTCTAAAAGTGCAAAAGAGTGGTCCAGGGATTTACAAAGTATCTCTGTGCTCAATTCAGACAAGTCTGCTGACAGGTACTCAGAGCCCTGGTAGACTGACCTGCTGGTAGACACTTGAGTTTCTGAAGGTAAGCTCTTAGCAAACACCTGTACTTCTAACTGCCCGAATTTTGGGGGGGAAAACATGCATCCTCCATCATCTGAAATCTGGTACATGTGGAGGCAAATTACCCATATTCCTCTGCTACCAAACCTTCTTTCTGTCCCATTAACCCTTTCACTGAGTCAAATCATCATCTTTCAGTTCCCTGGGTACCAGCACTTCAACTGCAGCAGAGACCAAGATACAGTTTTCCCCTTCTTGTTCTGTTCAAATGAGATTTGATGACAACCAGAGGTCGTTAGGTTCTCTGTAGGGCAGTCTCACAGTGGAAGCTGGTGGAAAACAGAGGCTATCTTACAGAAATTTAACCTGAGCCATTGGACTGGAATGCTCCCTTCTGCAGGGGAATCTCGAGGGGGGGGCGCGGCTCAGGACCACTTCTCGTCTTTTATAGCAAGCAGTCCCAAAACAATGATAGTGGATGATCAATGCAAGCTCCTCTGAAAAAAGGATACAAATACAAGACTCCCAGTGAGTACACCACCATACAATGCCTAATTAAAGATGCTGCCTTTAGAAGACTCTAAGACATGGAGATGCACAGGAAACCACTTCTGCTCATCTCTTCTAAGAAGGGTTATCTTTAGGGCAAGGTGTGTAAAATACACTTCTGTACTTGTCCAATTTATAAGCTTACTTGTGCTTTTAATTTTTTGTTAGGAAGGTCCCTTCAAATCTACAAGAGGCATGTCCATGGTGGATACTATATCAAATGGACTGGTTATTTCCAGGTTTTGAATGTCCAGTTTGATTGACAGTCTCATCTTTTCTGGATCTCCTCACAAGTGGCTTAAGAGAGCACTCCTCACAGTGCTCACAGAGTTGTCTTCATGCTATTTCTAATTGAGTAAGTGCTCATCTCACCTGTAGTTGAACCTCATGTCCCCAAGAAAGACCAATTTTGCAAGGCAGATTATGAAATGATTTACTAGTTCAAAGAAAACCCTATTTTCTTTTCAAGAGGAAGCTTTTGAAAACATAGTTAACAGGTAATGACAGTACCTAGTGTCCTCTACTGGAATTTGTAGTGTGTTAAGTGTGGATGTAATCGTGTAATCTCCTGGCCATTGATTTGTGGTCATATGCCTGTCTGAACCTTAAGCCTTGCTTTGATACATAATGCACAAGGCAATAATTGGATGCAACCTCATGAAAGCAATGTGTAGAGGGTCCTTTTCAGAGGATCCCAGACTTTCCTCTAGCCATGGCGTGTGGAAGTTTCACAGGTTATCACAGGTAACTTGAATCCATGCTTGTGTTGTCTGGAAAAGCCATAGAGGAAGACTCAGCCACGGTGATGTCTACATTCTTTAGGTGAAATCCACTCCTTGCAGAAATGGTTCAGAGAGTAACATAATCTAAGAGAAGCCCCAGAGAAAGCCCCAAGAAAACCATTTCTAGAAACTGGAATTAGTGTTCCCTGATCAGGGTCTCAGAAAAAGGGCCAATGCCGCATCATCATGAAATGAGGCTGTTCTTCATGCTCAAAGTTTGCTCAGAGTTCTTGATGGAGAAATTACTTTAATCCTGAAGTTCAGCTAATCTATTAAAAAATGGTAAAGATCTCCACCCAGAACCAGTAAATGAATGCACATTATTATCACTGCTGGACCATTTGCCGCTAGGCAAGCTGGGTACCTTGAAGGAAAAAAGGCTTTCAGAGAGCCTACTAATTGTCTGTTTCAGTGTGAACCTGAAGCATCACCTTAGGCTCTGCGATGAAAGCCCAGCCTGCCCTGAGGCTTTCCTGCACACCATCCTCCTGGTGCAAGCTGAGCATGCCCAAGTGCTCTTGACCAGGATTTTAATCCCCTAGACTCAGCGTGCCTCCCAACCTTGAGCTCAGAATGCTAAAAAAAAAAAAAAAAAAAAAAAAGCAGCTATCCTTTAACAATGACCTAAAACTAAGCATACCCGGGAATGTTCCCAGACCTAAAGTGCTTTCATATACGAACAGGGATAGTGACCCATTCCCATAGTTCCTCCCAAGGTCTCTTTTCCTGCTTTCTATCTTCACCCTTTTCTCTGTCAGGGATTTTAGCTTTGACTTTGCATTCATCAAGATGTAAGCCATCATGCAACCGCACTAGAAGTGTGTAGGGTCCAGTGTTGATAGCATCCTCTCAGTGACCATAATACCGAGTGTGACATGGACTATCTGCCCATGTTAAGCAAGGAGGGTTTATTTGTAATTAAGCACACAAATGTTTCTTGATTCTTACGGCAGATTTTTATCTTACTTTCAGGAAAATCAGCTCATGTGGACTGGTTGAAGGAAAGACCAACTTCTAAGGTTGAAAATAAGATTTTTTGCAAGTCAGGCTTGCTCTACAATTGGAATGCATTTTTACCCAATTAAGAAATACTTCAAGTAAACCAAAGGAATGCTGATGGGTTCTTACAAGCTCATAAGTTTTTTGCAAAACTCCAGAGATGGACTGGAGTTTTCAAGATTTACTTAATATTATGTATATGCTGTGTATATGCTTTTAGCCTCTGATTATTTTGCTCACATTAATGAATAATAATGACTCAAAATTTTAAGACATTCTTTGGCAGATGAATCCAATTTTCTGGTCTTGTATGTAAATATAATCAAATAGTGACCTTAGGCCAAGTTTACTTACAAGTATATAATTTCCAGTGACTGATCACTTGGCCAGCCCAATAACAAGGATGCCATGACTAAAAATGACTCAACCCCAGTAAGGCCTGAGATGTGACAGGTGTCTTTTCCAGAGATGATGTTAGATTTGTACAAACCCACTCTCCCATCATTGCTGATCCCCAGTGTGACCGAGGTCAGGGTTAAAAATGCTATTTGTGACCTTGGGTCATACTGATTTGGGCAGTTTTGTGATCAGTGAGACTTCTATTCTTTTATCAGTATTACTTATTGAGGTATTAGGTTGAAGCACATGACACTGATTTTTTTTTCAGATCAAAACAGTTGAACATTTTGCATTTTCTGTTTTCCTCATATGAACCAACCTAAAGTATACAGAGTTTTTTTTTCTTTTTTAAAAATTAGGTATATTCTTTATTTACATTTCAAATATTATCCCTTTTCCTGGTTTCCCCTCTGAAAACCCCCTAACCCATCCCTCCTTCCCCTGCTCACCAATCCACCCACTCCCGATTCCCTGTCCTGGCATTCTCCTACACTGGGGCAGTGAGCCTTCTCAGGACCAAGGGCCTCTCCTCCCTTTGATGTCCAACAAGGCCATCTTATGCTACACATGCAGCTGGAGCCATGGGTCCCTCCATGTGTGCTCTTTCATTGATGGTTTAGTCCCTGGGGGCTCTGGGGGTACTGGGAGGTTCATATTGTTGTTCCTCCTAGGTGGTCGCAAATCCTTTCAGCTCCTTGGGTCTTTTCTCTAGGTTTTCCATTGGGGACCCTGTGCTCAGTTCAATGGCTGGCTGAACGTGTCCCCCTCTGTCCTTGTCCTGCACTGGCAAAGCCTCTCAGGAGACAGCTATATCAGGCTCCTGTCAGCAAGTACTTGTTGGCATCCACAATAGTGTCTGGGTTTGGTGACTGTATATGGGATGGAACCTCAGGAGGTGCAGTCTCTGGATGGTCTTTCCTTTGTCTCTGTATCTCCTCCTGTGGGTATTTTGTTCCCCCTTCTAAAAAGGACCAGAGTATCTATACTTTGGTCTTCCTCCTTCTTGAGCTTCATTTGGCCTGTGAATTATATCTTGGGTATTACGAGCTTCTGGGCTAATATCCACTTATCAGTGAGTGCATACCTCGTGTATTCTTCTGTGATTGGGTTACCTCAGTCAGCTTGCTATTCTCTAGTTCCATCTGTTTGCCTAAGAATTTCATGAATTCATTGTGTATTTTCTGTTTTCCTCATATGAACCAACCTAAAATGTCTGGAGTTTCCTTAAGGGGTTGCTTCAGCCTGTTTTTACAGTGTGGACTTCGTGTAGCACTCCAGAGGGTTCACTGTTGATGTCTCCTACTGTTTGTCTCTTCAATTAAATATTGCAGAAGGTTTTTGCTTCTTTTCTTCTTTTTCTCTTGATTATTTTGCATAATTTATTTGGAAAGGGCAACTGTTTCTTTTCGGCTAACAACACACTTGGCATTAACGCGATTTCTCAGCCTGAATCTTCAGTAAGTTTTTAAGGAAAGAGATGTAATACACTTGGGCCGGTGAGCTTATGAAACAGTGAACGCATGACGGGTGATGTCTACTGAATAGCTCACATGGTCTTTGAAATATCAGCAGTATCCTAGCCAAAATGTTTTGTTGGTAGATGTATCTCCAGGCAGTCACATAAATATTTTATCCCTTACACATGTCCCTGTACAGGAATTTCCCAGGAAATTACTACAATATGAATGAATTCCAAAATGTCAACTTAAAAAATACACACTCAGTTCCAGGTTATCCCTGGTCAGAAGTATCACCCATTAAAAGTAAATACTGGGTTCACTCACCACTTGGCAAAGAAATCCCAAGTCAGTTACTTTTGTCTAAAGCCAATTTTAACTCCTCCACCCATTCTTTGTAACTGGGCGTTTAAAGTAGTTCTGTAGGTTTCCTTCCATATTGCAACATGATTGAAACTCATTTTATAATAAATTTTACATTTCAGGTGAAGTTTCACCCCCTACACACACACAAGCACACATACACACACACAAAGATTGTTCTAGTAAGTGAAATATGTTTAACTCTCTTTAATACAGATTCTCTTTTCGGCGCTCTGAAATTCACCTATTCTTCACATTAACCTCTCGAACATACATGGATTATTAGCAAAATAGCAGTTATAAAGAGGCCACCCAGATTGAACTTTACTAATTTATGCATCCCTATAGCCTAGGATTCTTTACTATATAGAACATATTTGAATGCACACAATATCACTTTCACTTTTCCCATTAGAAAAGAGATTTAGGAAGGCCAATCAGCCTACTACAGACATTGGAAGGGTCAGCCTCTGCACAGACATGCCAGCTAACTGCATTTGTTATATGTGGCCCTCCTCTTCTATTCACTTAGTAGAATATATTCTATCTTCCTACCGGAAGGGAGATAAAGAATGGGAAGTGGAGTGTGAGGAGGCGCACCCTCCAGGGATCCCCACTTTCCTGCTGCTCCTTTCTGGGGCTAGACTGCCTGGCTTTTTTTCCCTGTGGGAAGATGGCATGTTGAGACCTCAATTTGATTCTCAAGGGAAGGTGTCTATTGTCTGAGGATTTCTGAGAAAAGCTCTAAGAGCCACACGGTGCCTTCAAGCCACCCATGCCAGCTCCATCTACAGTCAGCCCTGGTGCTCTGGTCTCAAGCATTCCCAGACCCAGGGTAAAGACACAAAATGTAAGAGAGTAGCAAGGGATTCATTGATTGATATAAATGACATTTAAGAGATTAAAGTAATGCAAAATATCTGTGATGACCAAAATGTCAAAATTATAATTAGAGAAAGCTTCAATGTATTCAGTGATAATTTTTTTGGACCAAGGATCCTGTGGCAAGACACTATGGCTGATCCCGCCATGATTTCAATTTGGCTGTGTCTTTTGCACCACTTTAAACTGTGTTCCTGGGGCAGGTCTAGCCCCTAACTGTCTTTACTCTGTCCCTTGTTGTCTCAGTGTCTCCCGCTTTTTTGTCTGCCACCTCCTGGCATGGCGTACTATATTCCTCTTGTAGACTAATCTCTGGGAAATTAGAGACTGTTCGGCACTCAGATCTTGAGCCCCACAGGGGCCAGAGCAGGACACATGGCAACGGAGTGAAAGAACAGTGTCTCACAGAGCAAGGCATGGCTTACATTTGATTACATGGATGGGAACATTCTCTGAATGCTCTTACCCTGGAGCCTGGTTCCAGGCTGCTGTTTCCCCTTTTTGTAGATTGGGAGTGGGAATTGGCCAGCAAAATCAGGAGACTTAGAAACACTCAAGTAGAACCCAAAAGACAAAAACCGAGACCAGGCTCACCTTCACTCTTCGAGGCACAGCCAAGATAATAGACGAAGTTTTCAAATGATCCGTTTTGCAAAATGTTTATAAAAGGGCATGAGCATTTAGATGTTCATAGAGTTTGTCATTGTCATTGGTATTTCTCCAGTGTGGGAAGTTCAAAGCACTTACCGTCAATGGTGCACTGGTCCGGGATTGGGACCTTTTTTGCGATTTCCAAGGCATGAGCCTTCACTTTGCTGAGGTTTTCCTTTAAATGCAAGTAGAGCTTATCTTGGTATTCAACAGGACTTGTGGCTGCCTCTGGAATTTCTTCTTGGATGTTTTCTTTAAAAGTTTTGGGCATATTCTCTGGTTCAATATGTATAATACTTGGGTGTGAAGTTGAGGAATTTCTCAGCTGTGACCCAGGGGTGTCTGTCTTAAAGGGCAACTTGCCGATTCCGTGGCTCAGTGGGTCTATTTCCGAGAGAGAGATGCTGGCATGTATCCCTGCCTTTCCTCCGACTTCGCTGTCTTCCACACTCGCACAGTTTGCGAGCACAGTAGTCAAAGCCAAACTTCTGGATCTATAATGACAGGTTAGAAGGGTTAAAGAGGCTCTTGTTTCCTGGCGAGGATAAGCAGTCACACTAGACAAAATTTTACTTCCTCCAGACTGAGACACTGTTAATAGATGGGATAAATCAAAGACCACCAAACTGCCTGATACTTTGCATAGCTGCATAACACTTTGAAAACAGAGGCCTGGAGTTGTAGTCCACTGGCACAGGGCATGCTTGATATGCATAAGAATCTGGGTTTTATCTTCAGCCATACCAAGTAGAAAGAAAGCAGAGAATGTCTAGGTGCCTTCAAATGAAGACTTAAATCAGTTTCATAGCAAAGTTGACTCTAAAACAGTAGACATAGAAGTTTTTATATTTTATTACTTTTATGTGATTATTTACTAAAATGTGAGAGATGCAACTGACAGCTATTCTAAAAATTAGCATTATTTAAAAAACTGTTAGGGCTGGAGAGATGGCTCAGTGGTTAAGAGTACTGACTGTTCTTCTGAAGGTCCTGAGTTCAAATCCCAGCAACCACATGGTAGCTTACAACTATCCGTAATGAGATCTGACGCCTTCTTTTGGTGTGCCTGAAGACAGTTACAGTACACTTATTTATAATAATAAATGCATCTTAAAAAAAGATAAAAAATATTTTAAAAACAAAACCTTCTGGTTCTATTCCCTAAGTCAATGCTTCTTACTCTGTGGCTTGTAACACCTTTGGGGGTGGAATATTAGATATCCTGCAAATCAGATATTTACATTATGATTGATAATAACAATAATCAAGCAACATTATGTTCGAGGGTCACCACAACATGGGAAACTGCATTAAAGAGTCTCAGTTCTAGGAAGATTTGAGAACCACTACCCTAAGTAAATATTAAGACTATTTGAATAATGAGAACACTGTGTGTAATACTTCATTCATTAAAGAATAGAACTTCAGATGGAGCTGGAGAACATCATACTAAGTGAGGTGACCCAGTCTCAAAAAATACCCATCGTATGCACTCACTGAGAAGTGGATATTAGCCTAGAATCTTGGAATACCCAAGACACAATCCACATACCAAATGATGTCTGAGAAGAAGGAAGGAGTGGCCCCTGGTTCTAGAAAGGCTCAATGCATCAGTGTAGGGGAATACCAGAACAGGGAAGTGGGAAGGGGTGGATGGGGGAACTGGGGGGGTGCAGCGCATATGGGACTTTTGGGGGGCTGGGAGCCAGGTAAGGGGAAATCATCTGAAATGTAAATAAAGAATATATTGAATAAAAAATTAAGCCAAGTCAATAATTAAGAGAAAAAAATTAAAAAAAAAAAGAATAGAACTTCAGGTAGCTATGGGATAAAAATAAAAATCATAAAACACCCCAAAGCACCACGACCACAGTATAAATATACCTTTATACTTCAAAATGATGACTGAATAAAAGGTGTACCTGCTAAATCTAATGTTCGTCCGTCCTTCCTTAGAGGCGAGGTCTAGGCTGTGTCTCCGGACAGAGCCGGGCGTGCCGGCTTTGTCTTCACTTACTTTGTCTTCAAAGGCTTGGATTTTAACTTGGAGTTTTTCACGGTCTTTGCTTTCAGGCTCCATGGTCCTGGGTTCTCTCAGTTTCTCGGGAAAGCTAACTTCAGTGCTGGTTTTTCTCCTAAAAAAGAACAGAGACAAGGACATGAGCTTCTTGATATCCATGCCCTTTGGAGCAGAGAGACTTCATTCCACCACCCTTCATCTGGAAGTGAAACTGCTGGATAATTTTCTCCTTCATTGTGTGGCAAACCCTCATTGACTATTGTGGACACAGGCCTTTGATACTGCTTCTATATGGCTTGTTACGCCAGAGGTTAGAGACATGATCATGCCGACTTTGCATTAGAATTGTTTTCTGGGGGCATTGGAGAGTAAAAGGAGTTTGTCTTCACACTTATCACATTCCTTAAAAAAAACTCATCAAAAGTAAGGGAATAATCATATCATACATCTTGTTGAAACTTTACATGTGCTGATATATCTGTTGATAGAAGTTGTGACTCCAAACTTGTGACTATTTTTTTTTTAATTTTATTTTTTTATTGGATAGTTTCTTCTCTCTCTCTTTTTTAAATTAGACATTTGTTTTATTTACATTTCAAATGTTATCCCCTTTCCTCATTACCCCTTCGGAAAAACCCCTATCCCATCCTCCCTCCCCCTGCTTACCACCCCCCTCCCCACTTTCCTGATCTGGAATTCCTCACTTGTGGCTCTGTTAATTTTAGCCCAGTCTAGCAAATTGTCCATTTCCTCCAGATTCTCCAGTTGTGTTGAGATAGATTTTTGTAGTAGGATCTGATGATATTTTTGGATTTCCTCAGTTTCTGTTGTTATATATCCCGTTTTATTTCTAATTTTGTTAATTTGAATACTGTCTCTGTGCCCTCTGATTAGTCTGGATAAGGGTTTATCTATCTTGTTGATTTTCTCAAAGAACCAGCTTCTAGTTTTGTTGATTCTTTGTATGATTCTCTCAAACCCAGGATAGCTAAAACTATTCTCAAAAGTAAAAGAACTTCTAGGGGAATCAGTATCCCCAACCTCAAGCAGTACTACAGAGCAATAGTGTTAAAAACTGCATGGTATTGGTACAGTAACAGGCAGGTAGATCAATGGAATAGAATTGAAGACCCGGAAATGAACCCACACACCTATGGTCACTTGATCTTCCACAAAGAAGCTAAAACCATCCAGTGGAAAAAAAGATAGCCTTTTCAACAAATGGTGCTGGTTCAACTGTAAGTCAGCATGCAGAAGAATGAGAATTGATCCATTTTTATCTCCTTGTACTAAGCTCAACTCCAAGTGGATCAAGGACCTCCACATAAAACCACATAAAACACTGAAACTAATAGAAAAGAAACTGGGGAAGACCCTTGAGGACATGGGCACAGGGAAAACTTTCCTGAACAGAACACCAATAGCTTATGCTCTAAGATCAAGAATTGACAAATGGGACCTCATAAAATTACAAAGTTTCTGTAAGGCAAAGGACATTGTCAAAAGGACAAAACGGCAACCAACAAATTGGGAAAAGATCTTTATCAACCCTACATCCAACAGAGGGTTAATATCCAATATATACAAAGAACTCAAGAAAGTAGACTCCAGAGAACCAAATAACCCTATTAAAAATGGGGTATAGAGCTAAGCAAAGAATTTTCACCTGAAGAATTTCAAATGGCTGAGAAGCATCTTAAGAAATGTTCAACATCATTAATCATTAGGGAAATGCAAATCAAAACAACCCTGATATTTCACCTCATACCAGTCAGAATGGCTAAGATTAAAAACTCAGGAGCTAGCATGTGTTGGCAAGGATGTGGAGAAAGAGGAACACTCCTCCATTGCTGGTGGATTGGAAGCTGGTACATCCACTCTGGAAATCAGTCTGGCGGTTCCTCAGAAAACTGGGCATGACACTTCCGGAACACACTCCTAGGCATATACCCAGAGGATTCCCCAGCATGCAATAAGGTCATGTGCTCCACTATGTTCATAGCAACCTTATTTATAATAGCCAGAAGCTGGAAAGAACCCAGATGTCCCTCAGTGGAGGAATGGAAACAGAAAACATGGTATATTTATACAATGGAATACTACTCAGCAATTAAAAACAATGAATTCATGAAATTTTCAGGCAAATGGTTGGAAGTGGAAAATATCATCCTAAGTGAGATAACCCAATCACAAAAGACTACACATGGAATGCAGTCACTGATAAGTGGATTTTAATTAGCCCAGAAGCTCTGAATACTAAAGACACAATTAACATATCAAATGATTCCCAAGAAGAAGGAAGGAGAGGGCCCTGGTCCTGGAAAGGCTTGATCCAGCATTGTAGGGGAATACCAGGACAGAGAAATGGTGGGGGGGGTGATTGGTGGATGGGCAGAGGGAAGAGGGCTTATGGGACTTATGGGGAGGGGGGAACCAGGAAAGGGGAATTTAAACAAAGAATATAGAAAAGAAAAAAAAAAAGAAAAAAATTTTTAGCCCAGTCACTGTAAATCTTTCTCTTTCAAAATGAAAAATGTCTTATCAATTTTAAGATGTGGGAGAAAGGAGTGTTTTTTTTAATAAATGATATTAGTAGTTCTATGTATATATTTAAGATTTCTTTGTATTTTTATTTATGTGTAGATGTGCACATATATGTGTATGCCGTGTGTGTGTGTGTGTGTGTGTGTGTGTGTGTGTGTGTTGCCTGTGGAGGCCAGAAGAGGGAGTAAGACTCCTCGCAGTTGAAGATACAGGTGCTTCTGAGCTGCCCAACATGAGTGCTGGAAAGCAAACTCAGGTCTGCAGGAAACAGCAGCATGGGTGGCTAGCCCCTGAACCATTTCCCTAGATATATTTTGTAAGACTTTATGAAGCACTTTGTGGGTCATTAAACTTTCTCTTATATGGTAGAAGTAAAAAATGTGCTATTATTTGTGATCCCCTGAGAGCCAATTGTTCCCTAGACAGATAAGAACTGCAGATAAACCATAGGAAAAAAAACAAGTCTTTGATACTCACTGAGCTGGACAAAGATGACAGGAGGCAGGATATATCTATCTCTTGTCTGTATTCTAATATTAAACTGAGCTATAGTACTTTAATTTTTGAAAACCATTTACTTATTTTGTGAGTATGTGTTTGTGCCTAAGTGTATATATTTGTACCACAGCAGGAGCCCTCAGCAGCCAGAAGAGGGAATTGAATCCTCTGGAACTAAAGTTATAGGCAAGTGTGTGGTACTATGTAGGTGCTGGGACTGAGCCTGGGTCCTCTGCAGTAAGTTCTATTAGCCACTGAGCCATCTTTCCAGCTTGAGTTACTTTAATTGTTACTTGACAACCACTATTGATTAAAACCTGTTACTACCAATTCATATACTCACCAGGGTAAAATCAGATGTGTTTAACCTCCACACTTCTGACATAAAATATGTATCATCTTCTCATACACACCAATTTTCCACCACTAACTGGGTGTCCTGCAGTTCTATACAAATGCATCTCTAACTATCTGGATTTGGCATCAGCTTGCACAGATTTTCATTATTTGATGATCACTTTCAAGTATGGGATCCCTGGCCAATAACACGGTGAATAACCCAGCATCAGAGGGTTTCCACATATACACCTCTCCTCCAAGGTTCAAGGATTCACCAAAGGAGACTTTAGGCTCAAGAGACTCTAAAAGGCTCAAGACTTTTAGTTATGAGTTATCCTCAGATGCCCACTGACTCCAAGAGGAACATGTCCTATACCTCTAGGTCAGGGTTGCCTAGCAGCAGGGTTGCCTGACCTAGAGGTATAGGTCAGGTCAAATAAGAATTTCAGATAAACACCAAATATTTTAGAGGTGCATTTATTATTAACATATTTAAATGGTGCTGGATCAACTGGAGATCTGCATGCAGAAAAATGCAAATCGACCCATTGTTATCTCCTTGTACAAAGCTCAAGTCCAAGTGGATCAAGGATCTACACATAAAACCAGACACACTGAAGCTTATAGAGGAGAAAGTGGGGAGGAATCTTGAACACGTGGGCACAGGGGAAAAGTTCCTAAACAGAACACCAATAGTTTATGCTCTAAGAACAAGAATCAACAAATGGGACCTCATAAAACTGCAAAGTTTCTGTAAAGCAAAGGACACAGTCAATAGGACAAAATGGCAACCAACAAATTGGGAAAAGATCTTTACCAACCCTACATCCGATAGAGGGCTAATATCCAATGTATACAAAGAACTCAAGAAGTTAGTCTCCAGAGAGTCAAATAACCCTATTAAAAATGGAGTACAGAGCTAAACAGGGAATTCTCAACTGAGGAAACTCAAATGGCTCTAAAGCAACCTAAAGAAATGTTCAGCATCCTTAGTTATCAGGGAATTGGAAATGGAAAACAACACTGAGATTCCACCTTACACCAGATGTCCCTCAACAGAGGAATGAATACAGAAACTATGGTATATATACACCATGAAGTACTGTTCAGTTATTAAAAACAAATGAATTCATGCAATTCTTAGGCAAATGGATGGAACTAGAAAGTGTCATCCTGAGCAAGGCAACCCAACCACAAAAGAACACACATGGTATGCACTCACTAATAAGCGGATGTTAGCCCAAAATCTCAAAATAAACAAGTTACCATTCATCAAGCTCAAGAAGAAGGCAGACTTAAGTGAGGGTCCTTTGGTTCCTCTAAGAAAGGTAACAAAATAGCCACAGGAGCAATAAGGGAGAAAATATGTGGAGCAGAGACTGAAGTAAAGGCCACCCAGAGACTGCCCTACCTAGGGATTCATCCTATAAACAGTCACCAAACCCTGAGACTACTATAGACGACAAGAAGTGTATACCAAAAGGAGCATGCCATGGTTGTCTCCAGAGGGGCCCTCCCAGAGCCTTACAAATACAGAGGCAGATGCTAACAACCAACTATTGGACTGGGCATGGGGTCCCCAATGGAGGAGCTGGAGGATGGTCCAGAGGAGCTGAAGGGGTTTACAGCCCTATGGGAAGAACAATGATTTCAGCCACCCAGACGCTCCAAGACTCCCAGAGACTGAACCATCAACCAAGGGGCACACATGGTTCCAGACAAAAATGTAGCAGAGGAAGGCCTTGTTGGGCATCAGTGGGAGGAATGGTCCTTGGTCAGGTAAAGGCTCAACAGAGGCATATACGTGGAGGCAGGGGAAGGAGGAAGGGGAGGGGTTGGGGGGTCTTAGGGAAGGGGGGATATCAGGAAAGGCTTTACCATTGGCAATGCAAATGAAGACAATATTCAATAAAAATTTTTTTAAAAAATAAAATATCGAGTACATGAAACATTTATGTGTATTATAAAATGAAAGCATTTTATATTTTTAATTTTTATTTATATATACATCTTTATTCATATATATTTATTTATATATACATGTATTTATTATTTATTAGTACTCATGTTTATTTTAGTACCTTACTAAAATGTATTTCATTATGCTAAATTGATTCTCCCAAAAACCCTAAAAATGTTTTTATTTGAAATTCAACTAGATGTACTTTTTAAATATTATGGCTGTCTAGCTGGTCACTTGGCTACACTGCTTTTCTTCTTCATGTATTCACACACAGGGCAGGTGTAGCAACTGGGAAAGGTTTGTGGACTAAGAGATCTGGGAATGCCTGGGGTCTGAAGTCTGGCCATCTGCATCAGCTTGGGTCTTCGGGATAGCCAGGAGAGGCTGGAGCCCCTGCTGACTCATCCCAGGCCGAGGGAGGCAGAGGGCTATCCATTAAGTGAAGAGTGTCAGAGAGTGAGCATGGAAGCCAAAGTCCTCCACCTCTGCCATCTTTACATCTTGTCACCCAGCTTAGAGGGAGCACAGAAAGGACCTTGGCAGGCAGTCATCGAAAGTCAGGAATCAATCAGGAAATCTCTGAGAGAAGAACCGGTCTCCCTGCATGAGCCCGATGAGCGTTGCCAGAGGGCAGAGCTGTGGCCACACGGACTTTTCACTACACGCAATTTCCCTCGTTTGGGAGTTTTCAGACTTGGAGTGCACACGAGTTAAGGAACAGGGGGACGATGAATGTTGGTGACTCTGCGAAAGCCTTAAGATGGGTTAAAGAGAACTTTTTGTCACCCTACCTGGATATGCCCGACCTCACTGACTTCCCCGTGGAGCGGGTTTTGATGCTACTAGGGTAGAAGGCCAGGAATCAGTAGCCAGAAGGACCCGGCTTAAACTGCCGCTCCTTAATGTGCTCTTTCTTTTAAAATACTATACAAAAAGAGGGAGACATTGGGGAATAGGCGGGGGTGGGGTGGGGTGGAAGAGGACATATGGGACATATGGTGAGGGGGGAACGGGGAAAGGGGAAAGCCTTTGGAATGTAAACAAAGAATATAGAAAATAAAAAAATGTAAAATAACTAACTAACAAACTAACTAACTAACTAAATAAATAAATAAAATGACGAAGTTGATGAGTAAAAAAAAACAAAAAACAAAAAACAAAAAACAAAAAACAACGCCCCATTCCAGAGAAGCGGACCCCTGCCTTCCTTCAAAAGCAGAAAACATAAGAGTATGACTGTTGAGAGGCCTGGCAGGCCGCTCATCCTGTGGGCGTTTTCTGGGATGGGGCAAATGCGCTGCTCTCTTGTAGGGGGTGCTGTTTCTTCTCCATTTGTCACTTTTAACTCCAGAGGTGATTTACGGTACACTTTGCCAGGATTCTGTAGTTCTTTAAATATTAACTTGGCCTTAATTCAACAAGCCACATTACAAGGGGCTCAGATGATTCTGTCTGCACAGTTTCTGGTCTCTGCTGCCAACGTTTAAAGTCTTTAGAAGTGGGTCTAGGGATACCCAAGGGAGGCCTAATTGTCTCCCTCTTGTGTGCACCAGAACTCTCCTAAGAAACAAAATCGGCCCTCAGGCAGCTTGCTGTGCTTCCTCTGAGCTGGGTGATGAGACTGTAAGCTGGTAGGAACAGAGAAATGGGCAAGCTCTCTTCCTGGACCCTTAAATCAAAGAAAAATAATATTGGTTCACGTTTGATGGTCTTGGCTTTCTAGTCCATGTCCTGGACGTGCTCTTTTGCAGTTAAGCTTGTTAGTGAGGAAGAAGAAACCAATGGGCTAAATCCACACTAGGGTTCTAAGTTCTGGGGATGTTAATTTTTTACTCTTCAGCATTTTCTTGGGTTACCTCCAGCTATCAGAAGGATGACAGAGATGGGATAGTCACAATATCCCCCTGACCCTAGTCCCATTGCCTGTTTAGGGGCTTCAATGCCTAAAGCTTCCAGAGTCTGAAAGGGCAGACTGGGTCCTGGGAAGTCTGTTCTGCTTTTGAGCTATTCTGTGGGTCAAAGTGGAGCCACGCAAAGGCTCGGTTATATAAGGATTAAAATGTGTTCATCTCCACAGTTCAGGTCCACTAAAAGGAAATGCTGCTACCGTTGGTCTGATTTGCATTAGCTCTTTCAATATGTAGGGGTGGGGGTTAAAGAGTGGGGAGGTGTGGGGGTGGAGAGGTGAAAGAATTATTGATTTTGAGCAATTGTAGACAGACATAAGAGAGAATTTCTTGTAATCAGAAAAAAATTAAGCTCCAATACAAGGACAGGCCTCCTTAATACTGTGCTCAGTCATTTATACACTCTTAGACTTTTCCTCAATCAGGGAAATAGGAAAATAAGGAATCTGAGAAAAGCACAAGACCCTTACACATGCTCTTCAGGTTGGATCTGCAGATCAGGAACCCCAATTCATGGGAATCACAGACCCCTCCCCATACCCACAAAATCAGCAAGATCACCCACCAATTCTAATTCAAATGCCCACCAACCCACCCCATATTATCTTCAGATCAGAGCAGCACTGATTCATCCTGGAAAGAACAGAATCAGAAGTGGACCGGGGCAGAAGCAGTGAGGCTCATATGCAAGCTTTTTGGAGTTGATAGGATTCACTGTGTTTGATCTGTTTAGGGTCTCCATACATTCCAGGGTGAAAGTGCTTTTTCAGCCTTCACTGCCAACAGACACTGGTGCAGATACACTCCAAATCTGTGGTCAAGATTCCGGAGTTAAGAGCTGGCATGTGGAGAGCTGTGGCTCCCACCCAGCAGCGAAGGTGGCCCCAGTCTGTCACATGGCTGTCTGGATGTGGTACAAGTTGTTAAGTTCCAAAGCAGTGCAGCCCAGTCATGTCGCTACAGCACTCTGAGTCAGGATGGAGTTATGGAGGTAGGGTACCGGTCTTTTTTTCTAGACTGCTAGCCCGGGGACTGGAGCAGGTAAGGGGCTGGCAATGAACTGTCGGCTGTGAAGACATGAGTGTCCAGAGTGTGACACTTCCTTCTCGGTGTTCCTCAGTCGTAACATATGAAGAAGAAGCACAATGTTTTACTTCCTGTTGCTGTTGCCAAATGCTGACAAGGGACAACTAAAGGGAGAAAGGGTTTATTTTGGCTTGAAGTTGGTGGGGAAGATTTCCATCGTTGGCTTTGAAGGCATGGTGGCAGGAGCTGAGGGCAGCTGGTTATATTGCATACTCAGGAAACAGACAGGAACCAGCAACTGGGGTGACTGGGTAGAGTCTTGGGACCTCCTCCAGGGAAGCTCCACCTTCTAAAGGTTTCAGAGTCTTTCCAAACAGCACAAGTGGGTGCTAAACACAGGAGCCTTCAGAGATCTAAATCACAGCAAATATTTGCCCAGCATTGGAGGAACGCCATTAGTTGAAAATAGGTCACTGGCTGGGCTGGGGTGAGAACACCACACAGTCTGAGGGATCAATTTCTAGCTCATTAAAGGACTCAGCACTTAGCTATGGAAAAGTTTAGCTAATAGACTTACCTTGTTAGCTTAAAATTAAAATAAAAAGGTTTACTTTCACCTTATGATAAATCTAAGTGCTGTTAGGAACTGGTTTTGTCACAGTGTAACCTGTACCCCATGGCTGAAAATGTATGTGTGTGTGTGTGTGTGTGTGTGTGTGTGTGTGCATGTTACCTTTTGCCCAGTAAGCTTTTTATCCTGGGGTCCCAGAGGAATGTCTGGGGAGTAAAATGTTGGATAACGAGCATCTCCCTCAGACTGGTGTCAGTAGCTTCACTGAGGATCCATCATGGCACTTTTCAAACTACTTGTGGCTAACAAGTGTCTGTTGTTCTCATTTTCACATAATGGATAAACTAAGCTTGCAGTGTCTATTGGCCATGTGCTTGCCTGATGAGGTAATGCCATGCAAACCCTACAGGTTCTATCCTAACTGTGCTGTGGTCTGATAAGAAGGAGTTTGCAAGTGAGCGTTTATCTGTGGGTCATGTCCTCACAGCTCTGAGTATTCTAAAGTCACCTACCCTAATGCTCACTGGTAAAGAATGCCAACGCTAACAGTGAACACTTACTGTCGTTGGCGGCTTTCTATCCATAAGCCCTGATGCTCTGAGTCCGGTGTATTTGTGCCCTTACTTCGGTTTTGTTTTTAGGACTGCTTAATTACTAGTTACATTAAAATTCAAGAAACATATTAAACTGGGCATCGTTCTGAGTCATAGAATGAATTTTATATCATCTCATTCTCTTTCACTCAGGACAAGTGTCATCCTTTTGCCCAGAATATCCATGACTATATATCGTATATACTATAATACCCCTGTTAGTTATCATATCGATTCTTGTAGTAGTAAAATGATTGTATTTAAGTAACTCTTTTTTATGCTAATAAAGCACAAGAATAGTAATTTCAGCAATTGGGCTAAGCCAGAGATGTGTTAACAATTTGGGCTCACTAATGCTTTTTCTTTAGTGAAAAGGGAGAAATTGTGAGAAACCCTATAATGCTTTATCATCATAATTTTTCTACTTTATTAGTAGCCACTTACTGTGGCTAATTACTGAAATGAATTTTATTATAGGTAAACTTATATTAGAGAACTCATAATATATATGTCTTGGTTCTATCTTGGACTTTAGGCTTGGGGTCTTAGAGCATATGCCGCAGTGATAGCAGGTAAATCTACTGTAGAGTTTGTGTGTGTGTGTGTGTGTGTGTGTGTGTGTGTGTGTGAGAGAGAGAGAGAGAGAGAGAGAGAGAGAGAGAGAGAGAGAAAGACTATCAGAGACTATCAGTGGTTCCTTTTCCAGAGGGGGAAACAGCTTAGATCTTTGCAGAGTGACTTCCTCAGCTTCTTAGCTAGCTCTGGGCGGAAGTGTCCGCTTCCAAAGCCAGCTCCGTTAATTTCCCCTGCTCCCGGAACACAGTGCCTTATAGAAGGTGTTTGCTTTAGGCTGCATTTTTTTTACTCTATCTCAGGATACAGATTGTGAGACTGGTGACGGCGTGGCAACTAAGAATGATCAAATCCCAGTACCTCTGAGCCATGTGCTCCAGGAGCCAGACACGGGAAGCGTGTGCCATATAGTCACTGAGAAACTTTCACACTGATAGGGCAGATACCTGTTGGCCCTCTTTGAGCCCCAACTGAAAAGATGTTCAAGACTCAGAAAACACCACACAAATGGTAACTTCAAGACTCAAGCATGACGAATGGAGAAAAGGAACAAGGACTATTTCCTGAAGCAAAGTATCAAGCAGCAAGGGATCGAGGGTCTGCTTAGACCCTGCAGAACTGCTACCAACTCAGATGGGTAGGAGAAGGTCAGGTCCCCTCACAGCTCCCACAAACACCCTAGGCTAGAACCTGGGTGTTCTCTGACTTATTCAAAATCGAGCACCAGGTCATGGGCACTCCACAACGGCCTCTGTTGTCTCTTGTGTCTCTTGTGATGTGAACACCGCTGTGTTCCTGGGTTCCTAGCAAAGCTGTAGTTCTGTTGCTCATACTTCGGGCAGGGATCCCACCATTCCCATTCCGTTTTGTCCACACCCCCCAGAGCCAGCCTTGCGGGGATCTCATTTTCATTGGCCTTGCTCCACTGCTCCCAAAGCTGATAATGATATCTCTCACCAATGTCTCTTGCTAATAAATGAATTCCTGAAATACCTTTAAAGACCTTCCCTTAGCCCTAAGTACTGGTTAAGGAAGGACGACCAATGAGGAAAATGAACAACAGATGGGACATAAATGGTACCACATGTTAACTTCAACCTCTTTGGTAAGCAGGGCAAAACCTGAAGCTATTACTTTGTATATACAGAGGGTCACAGCAGCCATACAACTGCCACAGAAGGCCATTGGGGTTTTCCTTTGATAAAGGATATGTCTACATGGAAAAGGTACATTCTTTTCTAACCAAAAGTCCAGTTTTGTTTTTAGATGTTGTCTTAGTTAGTGGGGTAGAAGTACCTTCAACTTTTCCTAAGCAGGGGCAATACTGTCCAGAATGTCTTATGGTTTTAATTGTGTCCCGAAATTCCTTGTGTGCATTCCTTGAGCCAACAGATGGTCTCAAAAAGTCAGTCTTTTCCTTTGAATGAAGGTACCTTGCTTTTGAAAAAACGTTGAGTTTTTTTTTTTAAATAAGCACCTTAAAGAATATATTTCTCTTGGATACTGGTGCTTAATTTGGAGACAAGTAGGACATGAAGAGATACATAGTGATTCGGGAGCTGGAGGGCTGGAGAGGGGTGTGAGTTATAGAAGTTTAGAGGACAGTGGGATAATGGGAAAGAGTGGGTGGTAAGACCTCAGAGAAGTGGTACCAAACTGTAGGTGTAGGACATATCAGACTTTCATGGGAAGAGAGGAATGAAGAGGGTATTCTGGAATGTGATGGAAAAAAGTAAGCAGAATTGGTCTGACTTTTGGTAGGAATATGGACAATTTCTTTGCATTGTATAAGTGTTTTGTATAACTGGCAAACCAGTAGTCAACATCAAACTAAATGGAGAGAAACTTGAAGCAATCCCACTAAAATCATGGACTAGATAAGGCTATACTCTACCTACTCAATGCAGTATTTGAAGTTCTAGCTAGAGCAATTAGACAACAAAAGGATGTCAAAGGGATACAAATTGGAAAGGAAGAAGTCAAAATATCACCATTCGCAAATGATATGATAGTATAATTAAATGACTCCAAAAACTCCTCCAGAGAAATCTACAGCTGATAAACAACTTTACCAAAATGGTGGAATATAAAATTAACCCAATTAAATCAGTAGCTTTTTCTATACTCAAAGGATAAACAGGCCGAGAGAGAAATTATGGAAATAACACTCTTTACAATAGTCACAAACAATATAAAGTATCTTGGGCTGGGTGGTGGTGGCGCACGCCTTTAATCCCAGCACTTGGGAGGCAGAGGCAGGTGGATTTCTGAGTTCGAGACCAGCCTGGTCTACAGAGTGAGTTCCAGGACAGCCAAGGCTACACAGAGAAACCCTGTCTCGAAAAACAAAAACAAAACAAAACAAAACAAAAAGTATCTTGGTGTGACTCTAACCAAACAATTGAAAGATCTGTATGACAAGAACTTCAAGTCTCTCAAGAAAGAAATCGAAGAAGACCTCAGAAGATGGAAAGAACTCCCATGCTCATGGATTGGCAGAATTGATATAGTAAAAATGGCCATCTTGCCTAAAGCAGTATACAGATTCAATGCAATCACCATCAAAATTCCAACTCAATTCTTCATAGAGTTAGAAAGAGCAATTCTCAAATTTATCTGGAATAACAAAAAACCCAGGATAATGAAAACTATTTTCAACAGTAAAAGAACTTCTGGCAGAATCAGCATCCCTGACTTCAAGCTATTACAGAGCAATAGTGATAAAAACTACATGGCATTGGTACAGCCACAGATAGATCAATTGAATAGAATTGAAGAACCAGAAATGAACCCACACAGCTATGGTCACTTGATCTTTGACAAAGGAGCTAAAACCACCCAGTGGAAAAAAGACAGCATTTTCAACAAATAGTGCTGGTTCAACTGTCAGTCAACATGTAGAAGAATGCAAATCTATCCATTCTTATCCCCCTGTACAAACCTTAAATCCAAGGGGATTGAGGACCTCTACAGAAAACCAGATACACTGAATCTAATAGAAGAGAGAGTGGGGAAAAGTCTCCAACACATGGGCAAAGGGGAAAAGTTCCTGAACAGAACACCAATGGCTTATGCTCTAAGATCAAGAATTGACAAATGGGACCTCATAAAATTGAAAAGCTTCTGTAAGGCAAAGAACACTGTCAATAGGACAAAATGGCAACCAACAGATTGGGGAAAGATCTTTACCAATCCTACATCAAATAGAGGACTAATATGCAATATATACCAAGAACTCAGGAAGATAGACTCCAGAGAACCAAGTAACCCTATTAAGAAATGGAGAACAGAGCTAAACAGAGAATTATCAATTGAGGGCTGAGAAGCACCTAAAGAAATCTTCAACACCTTTAATCATCAGGGAAATGCAAATCAAAACAACCCTGTGATTCCACCTCACACAAATCAGAATGGCTAAGATCAAAAACTCAGATGACAGCAGATGCTGGCCAGGTTGTGGAGAAAGAGGAACAGAGGAACGCTCTTCCATTGCTGGTGGGGTTGCAAACTGGTAAAACCACTCTGGAAATCACTTTCATGATTCCTTAGAAAATTGGACAAAGTACTACATGAGAACCCAGCTATACCACTCCTGTGCACATACCCACAAAATGCTCCAACATGTAATAAGAACACATGCTTTACTATGTTCATAGCAGCCTCATTCAGCCTTTCTAGCCAGAAGCTGGAAAGAACCTAGATGTTCCGCAATAGAGGAATGGATACAGAAAAAGGGGTACATTTATACAATGGAGTACTTACTACTCAGCTATTAAAAACAACTTTATGAAATTTGTAGGCAAACGGATGGGACGTGATAATGTCATTCTGAGTGAGGCTACTCAGTCACAAAGGAACAAACATGGTATGTGCTCGCTTCTAAGTGGATGTCAGCACAAAGGTTCGGGATACCCAAGATTTAGTTCAAAGACCACATGAAACCTCACAAGAAGGAAGACCACAATGTGGATGCTTCAGTGCTTTTTATAAGGATGAACAAAATACAGGAGGAAAAATGGAGACAAAGTGTGGAGCAGAGACTGAAGGAAAGGCCACCCAGAGACTGCCCCACCTGGGGATCCATCCCATATATAATCACCAAACCAGGATGTTTTTGTGGAGGCCAGGAAGTGCTTGCTGATGGAAGCCTGATATGGCTGTTTCCTGAGAGGCTTTGCCAGAGACTGACAAATACAGAGGTGGAAGCTCGCAGCCAACCATTGTCCTGAGCTCCTGATGTAGGAGTTGGAGAAGGGACTGAAGGAGCTGAGGGGTTTTGTAGCCCCATGGAGGGAGCAACATTGTCAACAGGACAGACCCCCTGGATCTCCTGGAGACTGGACCAGCAACCAAAGAATACACATGGAACGACCCATGACGCTGGCCACATTTGTGGCAGAGGATGGACCTATTGGTCATCAGTGGGAGGAAAAGACTTTGGGCCTGAGGGTGTTCGATGCTCCAGTGTAGGGGAATGCCAGGGCTGGAGGATGGGATTAGGTGGGTGGGGGAGCACCCTCATAGAGACAGGAGGAGGGGTGATGGGATAGGGAGTTTCCGGAGGGGAGACCTGGAAAGGGGAAAACATTTGAAATGTAAATAAAGAAAATATCCAATCAAAAAAATAAATTTAAATTAATGATCAACTCATTACTCGTAGAGCAATTAAAGATGCTCTATGTCCAGCAGTATTAAATATTCAGGCAAAACTTAATTCTTTCTGTAAAAATAAATTTGGACATCTGTCTCATTAGTATGCAAATATGCTAATTACATACTATATGCCAATAAATGGTGTGTATATATATATATATATATATGACACAGGTTTGTCTTAAATTTCTTTGTGATTTATTGTCAATAAGGGCTTGGTTTATATACACATTTTAAAAATAATTATTTTTAAATAATAAAGAGAGACATGGCATCACAAAATTCTTGACTATGAAAAAGTTGCAAGTAGAAAAAATTGAAAAGCTGCAGTCTACTGTAATGGTCATTGGACTAAATGATTTCTGGGGGACTGCTCAGCCAGTCATATAGTCACCAAGAACACACTCTCCCCTTCCCCAGCTTTGACTGGGTCTGACAGGCAAGCTTGTCAAAGGCTTCCCAGAAGGCCACAAAGGGCACGCCATTTGCAGAGGTCTCTTTCCCCAGCTCTATCTCCATCTTGTCAATCCACAGGTGTCTTATGCTTCCTCTTCTATTTCTTCAGAATTGATTTAAAAACTTAACTGTTCTGTACTTTAGGCTTTGCTGGCTTTTATTTAAATACAGATACAGTTTTAGAAACGCAGGAGCAGGGAAAATGCAAATAGGTCCACCTGGTGCCCTTTACAAAACTCACTCAATGCATTCAGCATCTTTGGCAGCGGAAGGCTCATCTGCTTCCGTTTTTTTTCCCATTCTCCCTGGGATGCTAATTGTTTTTCTTTTGATAGTCATGCTGTTTTGGCCTGAAGTCTAAAATCTGGCCTGCTGAGCGTTGTATCACTTTTGTAAATGAGTTGACATCTGCTTTGAGTTTTATCATCTTTAATTTTCTTTCAGGATTACTCCACTTGTTCATTTTCCCTTTGATTGTGAGAATCAGGTTTTGTCTTTGCGCCACACAAAAGTGTAGACCTTTCCGCTTTGGGGGCACGAACTCAAATGAGTAGACTCACACAGTCACAAGGAAGGCTATTCAGGGGAAAGATGCTGGGACAGAAGCCTTAGCAACCAGCCCGGAGAGGATGAGCCCTGGACACAGAAGGCTGGCTGTCCACACCATGCTTCTGCGGTTCCCACTGAATAATTACAATCTGTTAGAAGGAGATTGACAGCAAGGGTTGAGCTGGGAGAAATATTTTGAATTGAGAGAAGTTGAGGTGACAGCCATGTGTGGCATGAACACTGACCCCTTTATTTCTTTACTTTTATTTTATTTTATATTTTTTTTTCATTGCTGGAGAGTGAAACCAGGACTTCACCAGCAAGGCAAAGTGCTCCACCACCGAGCTTCATCCTCATACTTTCCTCTCTCCCTCTCTCCCCACTGCTGTTCTCTCCTTCTTTTGTCCTTCCCCTTTCCTCCCTTCCTGCCCCATCATTTTCCTTGCCTCCTTCTCTTTTTCTTTTTACTTCCAAAAAATACTAAAGGGAGTAATATTGCTAATAGGACTGGGGATTATTTATCAGAGTTAATTTCACGGTTAAAATATTGAGTCCGACAGCCTCTCACCTTTCCTCATTTTATGTAAAACTTTCACATGCACAAGCTCAGATGTGCGTGTGCGTGTGCGTGTGCGTGTGCGTGTGCGTGTGCGTGTGCGTGTGTGTGTGTGTGTGTGTGTGTGTGTATGGCAGTGGTTCTTAACAGGGGAACTCTTTGTCACCATTTAGGAGGGCACTATTACCATCATGTTGTAGGTAAGGGCTCAGGTTTCTGAGAAGTAGTTTGTAACGCAAAGGACCACCCACAGGAATGGAAAGGGCTAGCTGTGTGCACTGCACAGGACCACCCATAGGGATGGAAAGGACTCAGAATTCACTGTCACTCTTCAGTCCCAACTGCCTTCTTTCCAGGTCAGCCAAATTTTGGTAGCTCATTCACCACCATCATCAATAATTTCCTCATGGGAAATACCCATAGAGTGTTCTATCTTTCCCTTGCTTGATCTAACTCTTGTCATCTTCTTGCTGGGAGAGTCTCTGTTCTGAGACTAGAGTGGCCTTCTTGAAGTTCATTCTGAGTTTACCCTACCATGTACCAAATCCCACAGTGACCCCTACAGGGTAAGATTTCAACTTCTAAGAAAGGTATGCCAAGCTTACCATGTCTTATCCCTGCCTCTACTTCATCAATACCATCACCATCATCATCATTTCTAAACAATGCTCTTCTTGTAACATATATTTCACTTATAAAATGATGCCCCATTTCAAGAAAGCCATAGATCCACCAAAAAGACAGCCTGGTACTATCTGACTATCTCCTAAGACTTGGCTCAAACTATCTCTTCCTCTAGGAGATATTTCTTGATCTCAATTTTACCCCTCCTTCATCCATAAGCAGGTAGATTGCCCCATCTTATCATTCTCTAAATTCCTTGAACCCATCTTCATCAGTTTACCTAGAAGCTAGAAGGTCTCTAGCTTCTACTTTTATTCCCTAATTTTTAAAATATTGATCTAATCTACTAGGCAGTGACCTCCTTGGGTATAAGGATCATTCTCTTCTTAATCTCTGCTTAGATTCAGAGTAAACAACTATCAAATGCTTATTGCGTTAATTAATCAGTGCTACTTGGCCCTGCTAATTGTACTTCATTATTATTTCTTTACCATATTTTGAACTTCTTTTAGAGTTTTGCTATATTTGGTTTCTATAGATATAGAGAAACTCTTGAAATTGACATAATTCATTCAGAAGTTACTCCTGGTTGACAAGTGGGCATGGCTACTTTTGGGAAGTCTCACTACTGCAAAGGAAACCATCACCGTCTGGGCTTGTCGCCACGGTTCCCAGCATCTCTCCACGGTGCTGCTCCGACGAGCCCACTCACCTATCAGTCTCAGCCTTGCTGTTTTCCAGTTGTCGGGAAAGCAGCTTGGCAATGTTGGTGAAGCTGTTGCTCATTCGGAAGATGTCCCTGCTGTGAGGGCCCAGGATGGAGGAGAAGGCGTCTGTGATGCTCTTAATTTCCAGTAGGAGAATATGGTGGAACGAATGCTCCATGCTAGCCAGCTGGCTCACCAGGTATCGGAGGCAGCTCCTGGCTCTCTCCTGCCAACAGCAATGAACAAGAACACAAGTCTGTAGGATAATACGATATCAAAGTCCGTGAACTAAACTCCTTCAAAGAAACATGGGTGATTATAAACAAGGCTGCTATAAAATTGGAAGGAGCCCAAATATCCCTCAAAGGAGGAATGGATACAGAAAATGTGGTATATTTATACAATGGAATACTACTCAGCAATTAAAAATAATGAATTCATGCAATTTGTAGGTAAATGGTTAGACCTGGAAAATATCATCCTGAGTGAATTAACCCAATCACAAAAGAATGCACATGAAATGCAATCACTGATAAGTGGATATTAATGAGCCCAGAAGCCCTAAATACTCAAGACACAAATAGCAAGTCAAATGATTCCCAAGAAGAAGAAAGGAGAGGACCCTGGGCCTGTAAAGATTGCATCCAGTTTAGTAAAGAAACCGAGGGGGGGGGAATGATTGGGGAACAGTTGGGGGGGGGAGAGGAACTATGGGAACTATGGTGGGTGGGAACTGGGAAAGGGGAAAGCCTTTGGAATGTAAACATAGAATATAGAAAATAAAAAAAATTAAAAAAAAAAAGAAACATGGGTGATATTAATAATGCAGGTACTTTTGAAGACAACCCATCCATGTGAATTGTGACATGCAACGTATCACAGACACGTTACCTATTCCCACCTTAGAGTCAGAAGGTAGAAGTGGGGGATCTTCATCACATGTCAAGCCCATCTTAGGAAGTTAGGAACACATCACGAAAGATTAAGGATGGAAATTTACTGTTACGGGGAAGCAGACAAGGCAGTGAACAAAATACGTATGTAAAATACATAGCGCGCCGGATGGAGAGTGGAGCGGGAAGATGAGACCCTGGGACATATGAAACAGTACATGAGGCACACCTCAGGGAGAAGGTAACATTCAACATCAATAAGGTTTTTATCATTGAAATCCAGCATGCTCAGTAACATGAGTAAACAGAGTAAAATCCATCCTGCTTGATTCAAGGAAGTGGGATGATCTTGGAGCTGGGCCACATGAGATGTCACATTTTGTTTACTGTTTACTGTTTGTTTACTGTCTGACAATGTAACTTTAAACTTCATAGAAGATCCCCAGCCTCTGATTCAGATTCCTACAAATATTTCCACGTCCCCGTGGTTTTGTGGACAGTATTTCCTGGACTGCTGACGTAGCTCAGTTTCCACAGCCATTTCATAGCACACGGCGAGGCCCTGGGTTGATCCATAGATTCTTCTTCCACCCCGAGCTTCCAAACCTTTCTCACTATAAAAAAAATTAGAAAATTCTTTTCTCAGACACATTTGTCTTCCTGGTGGTGAAGGTAGCCATGTGGATATTTGCTGAAATCAGCCTCGTTCTGAATGATCCTCTGGCAGCCAAAACTGAGCTGAAGGGAAAATTAATCACGTTGCGGGAACAAGAAAAATCCTAACTGCCCGGGAACCGAGTATCTGAATCCAGGCCAACCTCACATCATTTGTTCTGAAACATTGGAGCACATCCAGGTACCTCACAGGGGTAACAGATGTGAGTTTGGAGGAGAAAGTGTGATGTTAGGGCAAGAAAGGGGTTAGGGAATTCTGAATTCTTTCTTAGCTCCAAAATATTTTGTCTCTGGGGGCTTAGTACGGCATATTTGTGCTTTCAGTCTTCCCACACTGAAGCGGGTCTGCAGCACCTGTATGTCATAATGTGGGCCGGTCGCTGTCAAACATGAAACATTGTTATTAAAATAAAAGTGGTGGACACGCAAGGGTAATCAGTCTGTGTGTCAAGGCCATCCTGCATGGGCCTTTAGTACTCATGGGATCCTGTGAAGGACACCCTGAGGTTAGTAATGCGGTGGCTATTGTTTTATGGGGATGAAACCGAGGACAGACCAACGTGCTTAAAGCCACATCCGTCCATCTCTGAGCTGCACCCTCACTAGCTATGGCACCAGCCCTTCCTACTAAAACACAAGGTAGTCCACCCCCTTTTTGGTCTTTCATTCATGATCACAGTTAGGCAGTTTTTGCTTAATTACATTAGATTTATCTCATAAGCATCATAAATACTCTGTAAATACAAAATAGGCTAGAAAATTTTAAACCTTTTGTTTATAGGCATGATGGTTTGTTTGTATATGATTGGTTCAGGGAGAAACACTATTAGGACTTGATGGAGTAGGTGTGTCACTGTGGGTGTGGCCTTAAGACCCTCACCCTAGTTACCCGGAAGTCAGTCTTCTACTAGCAGCTTTCAGATGAAGATGTAAAACTCTCAGCTCCTCCTGCACCATATCTGCCTGGATGCTGCCATGCTTCTGCCTTGATGACAATGGACTGAACCTCTGAGCCTGTAAGCCAGCCCCAATTAAATGTTGTCTTTTATAAAACTTGCATTGGTCATGGTGTCTGTTCACAGCAGTAAAACCCTAACCAAGACAATAGGGCTCCTAAGCTTTTCTTTTTCTTTCTTTCTTTCTTTCTTTCTTTCTTTCTTTCTTTTTTTTTTAAGATTTATTTATGTAGTTGATGTGAGTACACTATAGCTGTTTTCAGACACACCACAAGAGGACATTGGATCCTGTTACAGATGGTTGTGAGCCACCATGTGGTTGCTGGGAATTGAACTCAGGACCTCTGGAAGAGCAGTCAGTGCACTTAACTGCTGAGCCACCTCTCCAGCCCCCTCCTTAGCTTTTCTTAAAATGTCTGAAAACCCCAAACAGGTTTTGTTTGCCTAAACTGTACGTATTAAGACATACATTTGGCAACTAAACTGAGAAATTAGAATCACCAATTCACTTAAAAATAATAAAACATTTGTATGTTAACTACATATGTTTATAAAAAAATCCCATTGTCTAAAACAGAACTTTTGCAAATCTCTATAGTCTAGTGATTGCTCACATGGAGAAAAACTAGATGCTCCTATCTGATCTTAACCTACTGTGTTATATCTAGCCTCACATAGATTATACAGTTGGAAAAAGAAGGATTATTTTCAAAATATCCTTGATAATTCTGCATATTCTTCATGGGTAGTACTTGAAAACTCAGTAAGTTGAAGTAACGACATACATACAGTATTTATATTTTTGTACTCTGTTACACTAAAATCTACTAGTCCATCCTGTAGTTTGGTTGAGCCTTTTACCAATGCATGATATTATGACATTAAGCATTGATAATCTGGCAAAACATTGGTTCACTGAGTTAATCATATCTTCCAAATGTGGATGTATTTTATCCTATAATATCAGAAACAGGGCACTGGATGAAGGGGAAAAAGGTCATAACTAAGAAGCTATTGACAACCTGATGGCTTTAAGTGGGGGAGAGTCAGTTTTCTTTAAGGCTGTTGCCCACGCTGTAGTGGATTGCTCAACTTCCATGAAAATATGGGCAGTACAAAATTACCCAATGGGTTATTGAAAAAGAAAAAGAGGGAATAATATTGAGTAAGTGACAGGTGAAGCCGGGAGAAGCTAGAGAAGCAAGGACAATATGATAAAATGCATTGAATAGCATGTATGGAATTATCAAACAATTAATAAAACATTTTATATTTTTTTTCTGAGACAGGGTTTCTTTGTGTAGCCCTGGATGTCCTGGAACTCACTCTGTAGACCAGGCTGGCCTCGGACTCAGAAATCCACCTGCCTCTGCCTCCCATGTGCTGGGATTAAAGGCGTGCACCACCACTGCCTGGCAACATTATATTTTTTAAAAGGAGAAGGCAGCAGCAGCAGCAACAACAACAACCCTGAATTCCAACTGTTAATTCTACCATGCTTCTCTTCAGGAAAGTCTTTCTGCCAGGAAAGTGTTCTTCAGGAAAGTCTTCTTCCCAGGAAAGGGAAACTGCCATGTTTAGAGTGGTGGATACAGGTTTTCAAAACTATAATTTTCATTCCAACCTCAGATTTTATCACTGGCAACTGATACAGTTGGTAGTCTGTATCCATGAGATCCACCTCTGTGACTACAACAAACTACAGGCTAAACTATCCAATGGGCATCTGTGCTGCACATGGGGGGCCAGTGTTGTCATTATTCTCTAAGCAATTGAGCACGAAGCTGATCTGGACAGCACTCACACTGTGTTAGGTGTCCTCAGTCATTTAGAGATGGCCTGATGTGTACAATGGGTGAGCCCATTAAGTGCTGTTTTCTGTAAAGGAATCAAATGCTCTTAGGTTTTGATACCCACAGTGTATCGCTATCCCCCACATACTTCTTGTTGTAACAAAATACCTGGCAAGAAACAACTTAAGGGACATGTTTATGTGAGCTTACAGTTCTAGGGGATTCAGTCCATATATTTGAATATAGTCTGATACATTGCATTAGTGCTCTGAAAAAAAATGGCAGGAACTGGGGCCAGGCTAAGAATGTGAAAGTCTGTCCCCAGGCACCTACCTCTTCCAGTGAGGCCACACATCAACACGTTTGACTCTATTCCTGGAAGAGTAACCCAGACCCTCATTACTGATGGGTTTGCACCCTTTCATCCTTCCTAGATTAGGTTGTTATAGTTTCCCATTGACTTTGATCACAGAACATGGTAGCCACAAGAGATACCTTAGGGGATCTCCTGCACTCTAGATATAATATTTCTTACCTCCATTGTAGAAGCAAATTCAATTTCCCCATCTGGATCACTCACTTCTCCTAAAACTATTATTCCTTTCACAGCCGTTTGGCTTAAAGCATCAGAAACCTAAAGTGTCCATGGGGAAACCTGAGTTTCCAGTTCAACGGAATGTTTGTTGTGGCTTCCCGACAAGAGTGTTCCCCACTCTAGAACCAAAACTTTGAGGCCAGCAGAATGTAAGGTCATGGAAACAGTAAGCAAAAATTTTCCTACTGGGTCACTAGGGGTGATAGTGAATGGAATTATTTTCTTTTTTACCCCATAGATTCCTTGATCCATGGACCCTGGCTATGGTGGAAACTTTATTGTATATTATACACTGATTCAAAGCATATACTACTTTCTGGATTAGTTAGTTGGCATGGTAGCCTTCAGTAGGCCATTCCATCTCTCTACCTGGCCAGTCACTATAGGCTGGTGGAGAACATACTAATACCAGTAGATTCCACAGTCTTGGGCCTGGTGTTGTACTTCACCAGCTGTGAAATTGGTTTCTTCAATAGAACAATATTGTGTGGATTCCAAGATGGTGGGTGGATAAGGCATTTTGTAAATTCATGTTTTGTGGTTTTGGCAGAAGCATTACATACAGAAAAGGCAAATCTATAACATGAATAAATATCCATTCTAGTAAAGACAAAGTATTGTCATTTCCACAGAAGAAGTGGTACAATATAGTCATCCTGCCACCAGGTCACTGGCTGGTCATTCTGATGAATGGTGTCATATCTGGAGCTCAGTGTTGCTCTCTGCTGTTGGCAGATCTAGCACTTGGCAGCAGCTGTAGCCAGTTCAGCCTTGGTAAGTGGAAGTCCATGTTGTTAAGCCCATTTCTAAGCCCCATTTCTGCCATCACAGTCACTTTGGGCAATGACAGGAATGGCTGAAGAAAGAGTTGACTGTCCACCAAGAACTCCTAAGCTGACGTCACCTTTTGATGAGCATAACCATCTTCACTTCCTTTGCCCATTTGGAGAGATCTATCCACATGCTTCTTCCCCAGATGTCTTTTCTTACCAGTTTTCCAGTCATGCTCTTTCCAAGTTCTTGACCATCCAACCAATCCTTAGCTGGCTACATGGCTACAAAGGCTACATGGATTCAGTGAACAGTTGCCATTTGACCAATTCTCCTAAACAGAATGTATAACCATGTTTACTGCCTGGAATTCTGCCTACTGTGAAGATTTTCTCTTTTCTGGTGTCTTTCAATGTCGTCCCATAAAGGTCTGCAATGCGTCAGCCATCCATTTCTGGGTGACACCTGCACAACCTGCAGAGCCACCAGCAAACCAAGTCCTAGTTTTTTCTTCCTCAGTCAGCTGATCATAGGGAACATTCCACAAGGCTATTGGTGCATTCTTGCAGCAAATGGCATGGTATCAGGAGTAGAAAACAGAAAAAATAAGCATTGGAGTAAATTCTTCATGTAACTTGCTTGTGCTCTCAGGACCTGCCAGATCAGATCACATATATACAACATCCATCTGATAATAGATTGTTGGTGTGCACATCCTACTTTATGACTTGGTGCATCAAATAACACCCAGTTAATGATAGGAAGCTCAGGTTGCATGGTAACTTGGTGGCTCATTTTCAAATGTTCAGTTTCTACTAAGGCCCAATTGCAGGCAAAGAGTTGTCTCTCAAAGGGAGAATAGTTGTCTGCAAATGATGGTAGAGCCTTACTCCAAAATCACAAAGGTCTGTTCTTTGATTCATCTAGGAGCTTGCCAAAGGCTCTAAACAGCATCTCCATCTGCCACTGACACTGCAAATACCATCAACTCTAATGGATCATATGATCCACAGGTAGAGCAGCCTGCACAGCAGCCGGGGCCTATTGAAGAGCCTTCTCCTGTTTCAGGCCCCACACAAAGCTAGCAGCTTTCCGAGTCACTTGGTATATGGGTGGGAGCAACATACTCAAGTAAGGAATGTGCTGTCTCCAGAATGCAAATAGGCCCACTATTATCATTCCCCCCTTTTAGTAGTGAGAGGGGCCAGATGCAATAACTTACCTTTCATCTTAGAAGGAATATGTCTGTATGTACCACATCACAGGACTCCTAAGAATTTCATTGAAGATGCTTGGAGTTTGGTTGAATGTATTCCCATTCTCTGATGCATATTATATATACATAATATGTATATACATATATATGTATATATATGTATATATATACACACACATATATGTATACACACACACACACAAACACACACACATATATATATATATATATAAAATCAACAACTTCAAGGTTGCTACCTCCTGCTCACTTGGTCCAATTAGCATAATGTCATCAATACAGTGAACCAATGGATATTTTGTGGAAGAGATAGACAATATCTCTTCTAACTTATGACAAAGGGCTAGAGAGTTAATGTATCCTTGAGGTAAAACAGTAAAGGTATACTTCTAGTCTTGTCAACTAAAAGCAAATTGCTTGTGGTTGTCTTTATGGATAGGTACTGAGAAGAAGTCATTTGCTAAATCAATTACTGTATACGATATACTAGGAGATGTGTTTGTCTGCTGGTATGTATACCACATCTGGTACAGAAGCTGCAATTAGAGTCACTATTTGCTTACGTTTTCAATAATCAATTGTTGTTCTCTACAATCCATCTGTCTTCTGCACTGGCTTGATAAGAGAGTTAAAGGAAGATGAGGTGGGAACCACTACCCCTGCATCTTTAAAGCCCTGGATGGTGACACTAATTTCTACAATTTCTCCAGGAATTCAATAGTGCTTTTGAATCACTATTTTCCTTGGTTGACACAGCTCTAAAGGCTTCCATTTAGCCTTTCCAACCATAATATTCTTCACTCCACAGGTCAGGCAAGCAATGTGAGAATTCTGCCAATTTCTAAGAATATCTATTCCATTTATACTTTCTGGAATTGGGGAAATAACCTTGGGATGAATTCAGGAGCCCGTTGGCCTTATTTTGAATTGTATGTCCCCCCCAAATTCCATTAGTCACCTGATCTCCATAAGCCCCTACTTTAACTGGAGGGCTACAGTGTTTTGTGGGATCTACTGGAACCAGCATCAGTTCAGAGCCAGTATCCAATAGACCCCGGAAAGCCTGATGGTTTCCTTCCCCCAGTATACAGTTACCCTTGTAAAAAGCTGCAGGTCCAGTAACAGGGCCCCAACCTTACTAGGCCCTAAGACATTGGCACAACTAACTCTGTGATGAAAATATCATTCAGGATGTAAATCTCAACAGCTAGACAGCAGCACTGCCAAAACTGAAACACAGACCTAATATATCAAAGTCCATATCGTTCTGGGAAAACCATGAAATGTATTAACTTTTTTTTTTAGCTTCTGTAGTTCCACTTCTGGCTAACTGTTCTTGTTAATTGAATTTTATCAACTCAGAACATGGGGTTCTGTTTATTTCTTTCTTTTTATTGGATATTTTCTTTATTTACATTTCAAATGTTATCCCCTTTCCTGGTCCCTCCTCCCAGAAACCCCCTATCCCATCCTCCCTCCCCTTGCTTCTATGAGAGTATTCCTCTTCCCACCCTACTCCCACCTTCCTGCCCTCAATTCTCCTACTCTGGGGCATCTATCAAGCCTTCATAGGACCAAGGATCTCTCCTCCAATTGATGCCTGACAAGGCAATCCTCTGCTACACATGCAGCTGGACCCATGCGTATTCCTTGATTGATGGCTTAGTCCCTGGGAGCTCTGTGGGATCTGGTTGGTTGATATTGTTGTTTTTCCTATGAGGTTGCAAACCCCTTCAGCTCCTTCAGTCCTTTCTACAACTCTTCCACTGGGGACCCCACGCTCAGTCCAATGGTTGGCTTTGGGAATTTGCCTCTGTATTTGCAAGGCTCTGGCAGGGCCTTTCAGGAGATAGCCATATCAGGCTCCTTTCAGCAAGCTTGGCTTCCACAATAGTGCTGGGGTTTGGTGTATATGGGATGAATCCCCAGGTGGGACAGTCTCTGGATGGCCTTTCCTTCGGTCTCTGCTCTACACTTTATCTCCATGTTTACTCCTGTGAGTATTTTGTTCCCCTTCTCAGAAGAACCAAAACAGCCACACTTGGTCTTCCTTCTTCTTGAGCTTCATTTTGTCTGTGAATTGTATCTTGGGTATTCTGAGCTTTTGGACTAACATCCACTTATCAGTGAGTACATACTATGTGTGTTCTTTTGTGATTGGGTTACCTCACTCAGGATGATATTTTCTAATTCCATCCACTTGCCTAAGAATTTCATGGGTTCATCATTTTTAATAGCTGAGTAGTACTCCATTGTATAAGTATGACACATTTTCTGTATCCCTTCCTCTGAGAGGACATCTCGGTTCTTTCCAACTCTGGCTATTTTAAATAAGACTGCTACAGACATCGTGGAGCATGTGTCATTACATATTGGGACATCTTCTGGGAGGCAGGATGATCAATGGAACAGAATTGAAGATCCAGACATGAACCCACACACCTATGGTCACTTGATCTTTGACAAAGGAGCTAAAACCATCCAATGGAAGAAAGACAGCATTTTCAACAAATGGTGGTGGCTCATCTAATGGTCAATATGTAGAAGAATGTAAATCGACCCATTCTCATCTCCTTGTACAAAGCTCAAGTCCAAGTGGATCAATGACCTCCACATGAAACCCGACACAGTGAAACTTATAGAGGAGAATGTGGGGGAAGAGCCTCAAACACATGGGCACAGGGGAAAATTTCCTGAACAGGACACCAATGGCCTATGCTCTAAGATCAAGAATTAACAAATGGGACCTCATAAAATTGCAAAGCTTCTGTAAGGCAAAGGACACTGTCAATAGGACAAAACGGCAACCATCAGATTGGGAAAAGATCTTTACCAATCCTACATCCAATAGAGGGCTAATATCCAATATATACAAAGAACTCAGGAAGTTAGACTCCAGAGAATAACCCTATTAAAAATGAGGTACAGAGGGGCTGGAAAGATGGCTCAGTGGTTAAGAGCACCTTCCAAAGATCCTGAGTTCAAATCCCAGCAACCACATGGTGGCTCACAACCATCTGTAACAAGATCTGACACCCCCTTCTGGAGTGTCTGAAAAAACAGCTACAATATATTTACATATAATAATAATAAAAAAAAATCTTTGGGCCGGAGTGAGCCGGGCCAGAGCGAGTGGGGTTGGAGCGAGCAGGACCAGAGCAAGCAGAGATCCTGAGTTCAATTCCCAGAAACCACATGCTGGCTCTCAACCATCTGTACAGATACAGTGTACTCATATACATAAAAATAAAATAAATAAATAAGAAAATAAATAAATAAATAAATAAATCTTTTAAAAAAATGGGGTACAGAGCTAAACAAAGAATTTTCAACTGAGGAATATTGAATGGCCGAGAAGCACCTAAGGAAATGTTCAACATCCTTAGTTCTCAGGGAAATGCAAATGAAAACAACCCTGAGATTCCACCTCACACCAGTCAGAATGGCTAAAATCAAAACTCAGGTGACAGCCAATGCTGGCGAGGAAGTAGAGAAAGAGGAACATTCCTCCCTTCCTGGTGGGATTAGAAGCTGGTACAACCACTCTGGAAATCAGTTTGATGGTTTCTCAGAAAATTGGACATAGCACTACCTGAGGACCCAGCTGTATAACCCCTGGGCACATACCAGAAGATGCTCCTACATGTAATGAGGACACATGCTCCACTATGTTCATAGAAGCCTTTATTTTTTTTCTTAAAAACTCATCTTGAGAAGGCTCAATGCTGCACTGGAATCCTGAGCACTGAGTATAGCTGCTGGTCAGCTAATGAAGACTTGCTACTGGCTTAAGCCCATGTCCAAGCAGCCTTCTCTGGTGAAAACCCCACAACATGTCCTTCAGGAGAGGACAGGAGAATGGCTAACAGTAAATCTTTTATATATATTTACCAAGGTCCTTCCTCAGGGGAAACTGGTATCTTCTGGTGGTTCAAAGTTCTCAGCTTCAATAGGATCCTCCCACACATCCCCATCTCAAGATACAGGATCCCGTTTTTTACCAACTCATGCCCTGACTTTAACTGCCAACCCTCTGAGGCTTGGACTTGAATTTTTGTTGTAATACAGCCAACCTTAATAATAAGACTTTTGGTTTGTTTCTCTGCAACTTGAGCTTTGTGGCTTCTGGAGAGAAGATTCTCTTCCAGAACAGGCTTAGGAACCCTTAGACTGTTTATGTGCAACTGGAGCCAGTCAATTTTATCACTAAGTTCATTGTCCTCCACTATTTTGTGGGATGATGGACAGTGGTTAATTTGATCAAGGAGCTTGTTCATTTCCTTTGCCAATTTATCCCAAGATGCCAGGAGCAATTAATTGGCATCATCATCTTCCTTATTTTCCCACAAACTATCAACATGTTATATAGTCACCAAGGCAGTTTCCTCTCACACTTGGTGAATAAGGATAATAAAATGCATTTGTCTCCTTAAGTTTGTAAAATAGTTCACAGCCTGGGCTTTCAGTGTTCTCCAATCTACCACGAGAGGCTTCAGCAACTGAGAGGCCTCAGTAACTGTAGGGGTTGCCAAATTGGAAAGCCTATTATAGATACATAAAATGTTCATCCTTATATCTCTGTTGCTTTAGAACCACTTATGATAAGAAGTCTATTATTAGTTAGGGATTTTAGAGTAACAGAACTTATAGAATAAATCTTTCTGTCTTCTCTATATCTGTCATCTATATCTATATCTGAATCTATATATAAAGGAGATTTATTGGATGACTTATAGGCTGTACTCTAGCTAATCCAACAATGGCTGCCTACAGAAGGTCTGAGAATCCAGTAGTTGTTCAACCAGGCTGGATGCCTCAGTCTATTTTCAGTATAAGATGGAATTTTAAAGAAGTAGATTCTAATGTCAGTGAAAAATGGACATAGTAGCTAGAATGGGAGCAAGCAGGCAGACACACACACACACACACACACACACACACACACAGAGAGAGAGAGAGAGAGAGAGAGAGAGAGAGAGAGAGAGAGAGAACTAGCTTCTGTCTGTTATGCTCTTTATATATTCTGTCAGTATCAGGCATGGTCCAGATTAAAAGTGTATATTCTCACACCAAAGGTCTATACTAGAATTGGATCTTCCCACTTCAAAGGAAAAATGTCCTTCAGTCATCTGAGTTTGCTCATTCCAGATATGGTCAAGTTGACAACCAAAAATAGTCATTGCAAAGACCAAGTGTTCAAGCACACGAGGCTGTGGCAGACACTTCACATTCAAAGCACAGCATGTGGGGCACTAGAACCAGTCTCTTACAGGTCTCTGGGACTACTGTAGTAATATCTGTAGTCTTGCTGAAAATTGAAAACTTACTTCATTCCTTTCTCCAGATAACATTTACCAACTAGTTCAAATGCAATAACCACAGGCTGTTTGTCAATAGTAAATTCAAGTAAAAAGTAACCATCAAAAGAATTCATCAGATGATCTGGTAAGATAAATGCCTAAATTAGGTGCCTAAGTTAACCTCTATATTCTTATATTTAAATATGCATTAGAAATTCTGAGCCAATACACATTTTTGATTAACCACATTGAATATTAAAAACATTTAGGGCTGAGATTTAATAAGACCAGTCATTTCCACTGTTTCATCAAGCTACGGGAGTCCTTGTCAGGGTGGGGAAGTTGGGGATAGAAGGTCAAGAGAGTGATGTTTGCCACCAAAGAACCTTTGGAGAATGTCTGGAGATATTTCTGGTTGTCATAATTTAGGAGATAGAGGGTGGAATACAGAATCCAGTGGGAAAAGGCCAGAGATGCTGTCAGACATCACGGAACACACAGGATAGCCCCTAGCTAAGGGTCATCTAGCCCAGAGCGTCAATGGTGTCAGCCTGAGAAATCCCTAGTTAAGTGAAAACTGGCTTTTCCCCTGGTCCCGCAACTGTCAATACAATCAGGTGCCACTGTCCTGATTCGTGGTAATCACTTGAGGTTTTTCAAACTGTTGCTTTGTGCCTTCAGTGCAGATGTCAACAGAGTAGAGACAGTAAACAACGCCTTATGACCGCTGCATTACTGTGAAAATAACTCCAGTATCACAGGTCGCCATTGAAAGGACCCAAGGAGTCATAGGTCACAATGAGGATCGATAACTAGAGACATGCTTGGCACCATTTTCTGTAAGGAACAGATAGGAAATATTTTTAACCTAGTTAGTCATATAAACTCTGCTTTTGAAAAACAGTTGTTGACAGTACTACCTGACTGAGTGTGACTGGATCCAGCCACCGGCAGCAATTTGCTGACCTCTGAACTAGATTATGTACCGGCGGAACTGCATTGGCCATATTGTTTAGTTTAGTTTTAAATATGTGTGTTATAACCCTTATTTTATAAATCTTTGCTGTTATCCCTTATCAAGATAATAGAATTTAAATGAGAAAATGATCCCCAAGGTGTGGTGGTCTGGTTATAAGGATAGCTTCTCTCAACTAACCACTGGTAGTAGGTGCCAGGCAATCGACACATTTTCCCTCAGCCTGTACAAGTTTCTAAAATGGGTTACTAAGATGAGGGTATAAAGACTGAGGTTACACAGGCAGAAATTACAAGTCAGGCAATGCCAATACTGAACGGAGAGCTGACTGATTCCAGAGTCAGAATGGTTCCAGTTTCTGGGGTTGACGAAGGCCCAGTTAGTGCAGTCTTCTTCATTGCTGCCTTTCCTTCCTGTGTCCTTAGCCAGCATTGCTGGTGAATCTTAGTGTCCTTCCCCACTGGACCTACAAGCTTCCTGAGATGCTTTCTCAACGCTGTCCTCTTGTATACCAGAGTCTTCTAAGACAGCATTAGGACAAGCCTAATGCCCAGTAAGCTCTCATTTCTCAATCCCTATTTAATTTTACTGAAACACGGAGGGAAGGTTTGTTATTTACTTGTTTTTTTGGCAGGTTCTCACTATGTATCCCTGGCTGGCCTAGAATTCACTATGTAGATCAGGCGGGCCTTGAACTCACAGAGATCCATGAACCTCTCCAGCCAAGTGTTGGGATTAGAGGGGTGAGGCAAGGGAAAGTTTATTTTGACTCAGTTTTAGAACTTTCGGTTCATCTCAAAAGGGAAAGCATGATGGAATTCATTCAAGAGACCATGCATCGAGGGACCCTCAATGTAGTTGCAGACAGAAGCAAAAAACACAGGCCAGCTCCATGATCAGGCAGGCACAAGGGTCAAAAGACTGCCTCACTACCCTACTCTTACCAGCCTAGTCCCTGTCTCCTAAAGGCTCCACATTCTCAAAATAGCAACACCAGCTGGATCAAGCATTGAGAATATGAGCCCAGGGCGGATATTTCAAATAAACAAATAGTAATTGTCATTTGGGGAAATAGAGTCTGTAGGGGGGAAAAATACTTCTGTTCAGAGGATCTTAAAAATATATATGTCATTAATTCCCTGAGAATTTCATACATCCATGTGATGTATTTTGGTATCCACGTTCCACGTCTCCCTCTAACTGGTTACAGACCCAGTCTCTACCCCAATTCCGCCTTTTCAAATTCATGTCTCTTTTTTTCAATAATCCATAGAGAATAATTTCTGTTGCACAAATTCTCCTGTGTGTGGTGCCACTCACTGGAGCAGGATCAACTTATCAGGGGCCTCATCCGGAAGGAAAACTGACTTCCCCTAAAGCCATCTGTTGTCCAAAGGCCCTCAGCTCGGGCTACTGGGTTTTGAGCTCAGTGGTGCTTTGCTTAGCAGAATTCATGGCTGGTATAATGATGTATCATGTTATAGACCCCTTTCTCTCTACACACATGTGTATATGTCTAATATACATATGCATATATTATATGTATCATATATATATATGTATCACACAGAATTCTTTCTCATTCATGGTAGTCATGTCCTATGAAGTCACCATCAATGCTGAGTTGAAGAACAATAAAGTATTTCTTGTAAAGAAGGAGAGGGTTAGGTACCTGCAAGCCTCTAATTAATAGCATTTCTGTCAACATAAGCATATTTTGTGTGTACTTTTTTGTCTAAATATCTAATGTCTAAATGTCTAAAAAAAGACAAAAATATCTTCTTATTGGTATATGTGTGTTGTAAAAAAATCACGTAGTTTAAAATAAAAACATCTGTTACATGCTGTTGATTCTTAAAATTGAAATCACAGCCAATAGCTGTGTAACTTCTGCCAGAATGATTTTTAAGTAACATTGAGGTTTTCTCTATAAGGTCTATCACAGCCCATTTGCACTTAGGGACACTAAAGAGCACTTTGCGATATACTTGGAGGATACTTTAAATGGACACACACACACACACACACACACACACACACAAATGTGGTACCAGGCCATGAAAAGAAAAATCTCTCCAAGGGCTGGAGAGCTGGTTCAGTTGCTAAGGGTTCCAACTTTTCTTGGAGAGTACTTGATTTAGGTTCTCAATACCCATGCCATACAGGTGTGGCCCACCTGAAACTCCAGGGCCAGGGGGTTCAATACCCCCTTTTTGGCTTCCATGGTCACCTTCACTTATATGCACATTCCTACACACAGATCCACATGCATAGCCATAATTTAAAATATCAAATAAGTCTTTTTTTTAAAAAGAGTGATTCCATTATAGTAGAATAATTGAAATAAGAAGTCAGAGTGTCACACTTCTTGATCTTATCTGGGAAAATTTTTGGCTACTCTGAGCATGTCTATGGATGACCAAGAGGTACCATGAGGATTCATTTAGAGCTACAGAGACATCTTAGTGAATGGATGAATTTGCTAACACGAAATCACCGAGGTAGATATAGATTGCAGATAGGCAGATGGTTATGGACCGGTAGATAAGACAAATTGACTGATGGGTTTATTATATCTTTGTGGCTCTTCTAGAAAAAGACATTCCAAACTGTTAGGACATGATTTTCAACAAAGCCCTCAATCCTAGCCAGTGAGCTGACTGCAAGCTCAGCCTTACAGGGTCGGGTGGCTTTTCTTGTGGTGGAGACTGAACCCATGGCCTCCTTGTGCTGCAAAGACATTCTATTTCGTGAGCCATATCCCACAACTGAGCACTTTGTGAAGTCTGTCCTAATGGTTTCCACCATGGTCAAGTTTTCTTACTGCCTTTGCACTAATTGGACTTTTCTCTCATTAGCCTATGACTATATAGCACTCACGTGAGATAGAGATTTTCCTCAAAGTGTCACTCTTCAGTCACAGCTCAAGCTGTTTCCAGAAGAATGGAAAATAGCAGGCAGCATTGACATGCGCTGAAAGCTTTTGGTTTTCTCTCTTGATCTACCATAAAAGATAACTTAAAGGATTCTTGAATAGTGTTATTTTTATTTTTCTGTTTTGTTATCAATTTCACAAATAATGTACTCCAGTCAGTGTTCACCACAGTGACTGTTGGCTTATGGACACATTTGAGCCCTGCTCACTAATTCCTGTTTATCTAATGTTAAAATTATTTTAAAAATGGAGAAACGGAAGTGCAATTTTCATTGAACGAATATCCTTTGAGCCTTATGCAGTTCTTCTTCAGAGAGTGGGGGCCATTGCTTTAGAATTTTGCAATTTACTAACCAAATAATCAGTTTTGACACAGTAAACTGAGAAATTACGGCAGAAATTTCCTTGAACTATCTATAGAAACTCTGAAACCATGGAACTGCCATTTCAAATGATCAACCCTTACTTGGCCAGAATGATCTTCTGTTTTTAGTGTCACTACCACATAAGGACACCTAAAAGATCTGCAGCTGCCTGACCTCATAGCCATGCCCAGGTTCTACTTAAATACTTGAATAAAAGTTGATTGACTAAGGCAGAACAATACTTGGGGTGCACTTTCTGGACAGAACATCTTAAATTACACCAACAGAGGATATAACCTCAAGCAAGAGGGGGAAAATGAACCAAGGGAGACAGAAGAGCCTGGATGGGGTGAGGACACACAAGGACAAGACTGGCTCACTCTCCATGTCCCTTCAGCTGTGACTGAGTCTGCCACTCACCTGGCTGGTGACCTCAGATTTAGCATACAGCATCTGCTTCCTGGACAGATACCTAGCCCATGCTTGCATGTTCTGAATAAAAATTTCAAAAAGAAAGCTTTTATTTGTATTGGGACAGAAAATTTGAGAACACTTTGAGTTTAGCTATGGTTTGTTCTACAAGGGTTCACATACTGGGTGAGACTCAGTCTTCAAAAGAATAATATTTAGAGATGGTAGAGCCTTTGAGAGGTTGGCTGTGGGAGCACTTCCCTCAGAAGGGACTAATACCCATCTTGAGAGTCTTTGGTCGCACAAGCATAGAGTGGATTGATAATTAAAGAATGGGCTGTAATAAGACAAGGTCATTGGCTATGTATTATCATAGGATTATAAATGGTGTTTAGGAGAAAGAAGGAAGGCAGAGTCCCTGATGGTACATGGAAGTAGGATACCGTCAAACGGTTAGCCCAGATGCTTTTAAAAGACTTACAGCAGAAACAGATTGGAGGGATGAGCTGCAGTCTAGTTGATCCATCCACAAAGTGTCCAGATGGCCCTCAATTTGGCCATGTTTGTACATACTGTTTCTAGGTAGAGATGTTCATTCAGGGAAAGAGAAATAACAAGAAACTAGACCTTCCTCCTGGCACAAAAAAAAGTTTCTAAACTCACTTTTCCATTGTTCATGAAATTAATTATTTAGAAACTTGACTCAAAGGACACAGAAGCCACTGGCCTGCAGTTGTTCTGGTGACTGTTGATTGTCTGGGACCCTTAGTTATGCTCTTCTGAGATGAGAAAGCCATCATGGCTCTGAAAGACACCACTATTCCCGTGTCAGCATCATTGCTTTGGGCAATGGCCCGTGATGTTACTGCCATATTCTCATGCCTTTCCTACACACAGGGCCACGAGCTGGGCCTCATATATTCTGTTAGCAACCTAAGGGGACTAAGAAAGAACCCATGCCTAGATGAGAAGTGTAATTATGAGTGATCACAGGAGACATTTTTCCAATTGTTGTTTAAAAAAGGTTTTGCTATGGCTCCATGAAAGCGGTTGTGAGATACAATCCGTTGGAGACACGGAAGTCGGCCTTCCACTTGGAGATGTGTGGGGTATGTGTGTGTTACAATGACCAGGTGGAGGTCAGAAGATACTTTTCAGGAGTCAATCCTCATTTTTCCACCATGGGTTCTGGAAACTGACTTCAGATTGTCAGGCATGTCCAGGAAGGCCATCTTGCTGGCCCTTGTGGGCATTTATTTAAAGTTGTCCCTCTTTTTCTAGATTCACCAATTCAATGTTGATTAGAAAACTCTCTCCTTCAGTGCAAACCTTGGCTACTATAATTCTTTCCTCACCTTCCCTTTCTCACACATGCATGTCTCTGTCAATTTTCTGTGTCAGTTTGACCAGGATCAAGAATAACCAGGTAGTTGGTAAGAGGTCATGTTTGGCCTGCACATACTTCTGCACCTACACACATGTGCACGTGCCTATGTATCACACATACATTCTCCTTATACACATACATCACATATTCACACACACACACATACAACCAGTGAAATATATGTACAATAGTGGTAAAGAAAGTAGATACCAAAGGTTATCATATTCAAAAACTAGGACACAATTATTCTTAAAGAGAATATTGAGAAAGCAAGTGTCCTGTATCCCACTCCCCACATTTTCATCCCTGGTAGAATCATGTAGAGAATGAACGTACATCTTAGATAGCCTCTTGGCTTGTCTGACTTGGAGACAAATAAATTAAATTTTTATTTATGGGTGTGTACACGCCATATCTTCTGTGTGGAAGTACAAATGTCAGGGTGTGAGAGCTGGGACTCTCCTTCCACCATGAGGGTCCTGGGGTCCTCAGACTTGGTGGCAAGTTCCCTTAACTCTGAGTTGAATCATCAGCATAAAACATTGTTTTATGATTTAAAAAGTTCTTCTCCTTTACTCCTTGCTCATGTCTTGATTTCCTTGTATATTCTCTTGAGGCAATTAAAATTGTTTTCTACTCATTGATACATAAATATTACATTAGGATTTTCAAGCATTTTAAGTTTCAAACATCGCACAATCCTTGTAAAAGAAAGACATTTCTACCTTTGCTATTTACAAATTAGTTTGTATGATTTTAGGAACATGCAGAGCAATAAATCATTCTTAGTAAAAAAAAACTATCTGGACAAAACAATTTTGAAAATAAATTTCAGTAATAAAAGTTAAAAAATAATAGCCGATGAAAACAGATGTATCCTTTGTTTTGTATGAACCTCAAATTTTGTCATGTGGCAAAAATGAAGGATAAATTGGATTGAGTTCAACTCTACATTTGGCATAGAATACTAAGCAGAATTCCCCCATTGAAGAAAAAAAACCAACAAAGTTTTTCATTTATAAAAGAAGGATGACGTAGATATATTTAAGGCCCAAACTTTCTAAGTCTTTCTCAAAAAGTTGTTTGAACAAAAATTTAGGATTTAAAATACTACCTAGAGAACAAAAGGTAGCTTAACTACCTGTGGGATCTGAAAGAGTAGTGGAATTGTGCAAATTAAGTCTTCATTTTGATTGATTTTAAAGGGGAACAAGACATAGTCCTTCACCAAATAACTTTTTCTGATTTATAAGTATTTTCCCTGAAATAGAACTCAATATGGCCACGTTTCTGTTTCACAGCCCCCGACCCCTGCCTGCTCGGGGTGGGAGCGTACTCACAAGCATCCTTTCATGGTTTTGGTCCCTTCAAACACTTACAGATCCTAAACCTTAGAGAAGGCCATCTAATTTGAACTTCAAACATAGTGTTCTGATTGATGACAGATTTAAGTGTTCTATAGTTCAGATTTACTCTCTAAAAGCTGGGGGCTTGGGAATGTAGCCTCTGAAAGATAGACCTTTTGTGTGGACGCGGAATGTATTCCACTAGGCCAGAGTTTCCTCTCCCACAGCACAGGGTACCCTCATGTAAATGACCTCTCATTGATTATCCTGAACAATGGGTCCACTATTTCTTTTGCTCTAATTAAACATTTTTTTTGAAAGACCATTGGGGACACAGTATTGAAAAACTTCTGGTAAGCTCAAAGCTGCAGACCATCCTTAATCATACAAGGATTTGCTGGGCAAATGAGTGAGAGAAAGTGCATAATTAATGGGAACCACTTTGGGGAAAGATGCTGTTTGTAGGTCCAAAAAGGAAAAAGAAGAGAGGAAAGAGGGAAAGAAGGAGGGAGGGATGGAAGGACAGAGGTAGAGCATAGAGAGACAGAGACAGAGACAGAGACAGAGACAGAGACAGAGACAGAGACAGAGACAGAGACAGCAAGAGGGAGAGAAGCAGAGAGGTAAGAGAGACAGACTGAGAGAGAAGGAGAGAGGGGGAGAGAAAGGAGAGAGAGGCAGATTGTAGTTGTTTTTTCTTAGGTCAAAGAAATATGCATTTTTTTGTTTATCAATGAGAGCAACAACAGCAAAAATCTAACTTAGTAATCTCTATCAGTTACAATGGAACTTGTCACGGTTCACTCATCACGGATGTGTTCTGCTCACTGTATAATTAGATATATGGGACCCATTTGTCTTTGTACTCATTTCAAAACAAATAGCCAAACTATCTTACCAGTAGAAGTTGGGATATGACTTCCCAAGTACAAGGTAGATTTGGGTGGGCACATTTTACTACTCGCAGAGAAGAATGAGGTAGAACAGCAGCATTGTTTTCAAATGGTAACCCTGGCATCTTGCCCATTATCCATGCAGCTTTGTCTGCTGCGGTTGATTAATCTTGTCCCATAGCAACTATATTTCCACTGTGAGATGCCTTAACTGAGTTAGCAGGGAAAGAAAAAGTGGATGGATAGATGAAGGCAAATTGCAGCTAATAGGATGGAGCTGTGAAGATAGCTACGATCCCTCCCCTCCTCGTATCCCCCCCTCCCCCCGGGAAAAACATTTGAAGAGCTCTTTTGAAGAGCTCTTTTCTGAAGCAAACAATCTCTTCCCAAATTGCTTTCCATGTATCTAAGTGTTGGCCAATGAGTAAAGCTGTTTAGAAATGGCAAAAGCATGGAACCGACATCTGGAACGGATGCAATGTTTGACCTCCTCATTTCTCCAAAGAAGAGCTGTCACTATACAGTACCCAGGCTTCCACTGCATTTAGTCTATGGGATACTGTAATCCATGCTTCTCGGCTCTGTGCTCATTCTCACTTCCTATGATGGAGAGAGGTAAACCATTGCCTTCAGGAAACATCTGTACTGTCACTGCTTCTCTCCCTCCTCCCTCCACCCCTTCAGAATAATCTGTCTTTCCCAGTCGTGAAGGAGTTGCTGGTACCTATGTTCTGGATGTTTATCTCCTAACATCGTGTTGAAATGTAATCACCACTTTAATGGTTTAATAGTTTTTAAAGTTTGAAGGAGTGAGACCTTTAAGATGTGATGAGTCTGTGAGGTTAGGTTCTGCTCTTATCAGTGGAGCAGTGAGGCTATTACTGAAAGGCTCAGTACAAAAGGACATTATTTGACATCCATTTGTCTCTTTGACCCCATGTTTGGGGTCAACCAAAAAGAATGCCATAGTAATTGTTTGCTAAGTATGCCTCCCTTGATCTTGGGCTTCCCAGGTCCTAGAACCATGCATGAGTCTAGAGTTCCTGTTAATTATTAATTAAGCAGTCTGTGGTATTCTATTATAGCAGTAAGGCAATTTACAGGGAAAAGCAGCAATCATAGCATAAGAAGGCTCTGGGAACTGATGGTTGTGTGTTCAGAAACAAAACTCATAGAAGGAAATATGAGGGGACAGAGAGACACAGGAGTGAAGCCTGATCTGGAGATTTCCCAACTCAGTCCTCTGAGACATCTTAGTTACTTGCCTTCTTGCTCTTGTTAACTATCCGTGTGAACTGTTTGTCATTTCAGTTACTCTCCAGTTTCTAAGGAGCTGGGAGGGATGTAGGATTACTTGTTTATACTGCGGACAAAGACAGCATACTCCTTTAAAACCACCTGGGCAGAGCAGAGAGAGAACACGGGAATGGCCTGCTGACGAATGAGGGGCTTTTTCTAAGCTGTCTTCCAGCCTCTGCCCACCTCCATCCTTCTCCCTCCTAACCTCTCCCATCTCATCCCCCAAGCCAGTGAAACTCTGCAGGGTCCCAGAAGATTCAGGGTTGAAACTCTGAGTAGCGGGTGCTATGGTACACCTTGTGTTTCCTGCGGATATTTTCTTCTTCCTCTTCCACAATTTTGTCATCTGACCAGCCACATTAACAACACTGTCTCAAGCCCCCTGTGTAGGGTTACTTCTTTCTTTCCTTGTCCTGTTCAAACTTCATAACAGAAAGCATAAAATTAAATTTTAGATTTCTGTTTACGTCTCTCTTACTCTATTCCTTATGAACTCCTCTAGGGCAGGGACAACAAGTTTCTTCTTTATGTTTTTATTACCTATACCAGGACTGATGCTTAGAATCAGGGAGCAAGGAATATCAGTACCTTTATTTGAAAAGATATATATATATATATATATATATATATATATATATCACTTTGTTAGGCATTTACTCTTATGATTATTAATAGTGTGAGTTCTTTTCACAATATAAATATAGTAGTTATGTTCAGAAGCTAGGGGTGTCGTTGACTATTTACCAATGGGAATGGATATTCTTGGTTTTCAACTTGACTACACCAGGAATTAACTAAAACCCAAGTGGCTAAGCACATCTGTGAGAGATTTTTTTTGATTGAATTATTTGAAATGGAAATAAACAGACTAAATCCAAATCTTTTGCAGTGGAAAGATCTACCTTAAATCTGAGCCCAACCTTCTGGTGGCGGCCTATACCAAGGACATGGAAGAAGGAGGTGCTTGCTTCTTTGTCTGCTCCCTTACACTCTTGCTGGGAACTTCATTTCTTCACTAACATTACACCTACTTCTTTAAAATTCCAGCGCATACTGAAGCCAGTTGGGATGCTCAGCCTGTGGACTAAACAGCTGTTCAACTTTTGGACTCTCTATCGAGAGAGCCATTTTTGGAATAGTGTGACTGTAACCTGTAAGCCACTCGAATAAATCATGTGCATATATGTGTGTGTGTGTGTGTGTGTGTGTGTGTGTACACATATATATGTATATACGTATATACATATATATGTATATATACATATATATATATATATATATATATATATATATATATGTATATCCTTTTCTCTAGAGAACCATGACTTAACATCTAACACATACAGAGTTAGGTTCAATTCCCAGCAAAAATGAAAAAGAAGGAAGAAAAGTTATTTCTTTTTAGAAAAAGAAGAAGGTATCTTCTTCAACTGATGATGGTTTTATAGAGTTAGATCATAACCAACTGGCACCAACCAACAATTAAGTTCTAAATTAAAAAAATAATCCCATGGGGAGGGCAGAACCAGGAAAGAGGAAATCATTTGGAATGTAAACAAATAATGTAGAAAATTTAAAAAAAAGAAAAAAAGGGAGATGAGAGGAGAGAGGGAGTTAAAAGTACAGGAATAGAGACCAAATAGCAACTCTACTTCAAAATCAAATCAGAGTATGTGAAATCCAGGAAAGGGTGTGGATGAATATTACTTTCCTGTGTGTATCTGTGTAGTAAAATAAAACACTGTGAAAGGAACGATGTGGTAAAATATCTGTGATAAGTGAACTACTACAACTTTATAACAACAAAAAAAAAACCTCCCTCTTCTTTTTAACCAAACTCATTATCCCTGGGGAAGCTGAGGTTCCTGGTTGCAGCAGCACCTTCCTCTAGTTTAACAACTACTGTCCTAGTGTTCTTCGGTCCTGATTTGCATACTGAAGGTGTACACTGACAACCACTCTGCAGCATGTTTTAGACCAGCTCGGAAGAGGATAGTAATCTGGTTCTCAGTTGCCTTTGTCATTCTTTTCCTTTCCCTCCTGAAACTCTTTGGGTAGGGCTACCGGATGTCACAGAAATGCAACCCAGGCAAAATGTGTGCCATTTCTCTATTTGAAAAGAGTCCATGACTCTGAGCCCAGAGAGGATGTAATAAGCATATCCTGGTGCTTGGCCAGGATATTCTAGCCAGTCAGAAAAACAAGACAGAGGGCATAGGGCTTAACACCCATGACAGCTATGACTGCATTTTGGGGCAGGCCACTTGACCCTTCGCAGGTGCAGCCTGGTGGTTGGCAGCCAAGGATAAACAAGTGCTTATAGCATCCTTCCTTTAGGTATGAGAACACTTCATCTCTGTTTTTATGCATTGGTCAGCTGACTTCTAGTTCTGGATTGGACTCAAAATATGGCATCAGAGCACATGGCACATGCTGGATCAGATTCTAAGGATCCCAGGCTTAATGTGGATGTGACTGGTAAAGAAAAGGAGCTTTAGTCCATGACATGAGACTTAGATAGGTGACAAGAACCTAGATCCTCTTGGCTTCAAGAGTCAAGTTGGCTTCTTAGGGGGAAAAACAGTTCCTGAAGCAGTCTTTTTCATGTTTTCTAAGGTTAAGAAGAAAAGGTCTGATAACTATGATGTCTTTAAAAATGTGCTGAGACCCTTTGCATGGCTGAAATTTAAGAAATGAACAAAAAAAACCCCAAAACTTGGAAACTGGAACAACACTCAACTTTTATCCTCCTTGGACAAGAACATGACCCCACTTTGGATTCAGTTTAGTTCCCTTCACATCTTACTAATGAGACTTTAGAGCTAATAATTGCTGAGTATAGTGAATAGTTATTGTTGGCGGGGAGCTGGAACCACCTGCCATTTGTAGAAAACAGTGCATTTCCAGTGTCTCAAGAACTAAAGGTGAAACCGATGAAATATGCCCTTTTATTTTTGTTACTCTCATTTTCTCCAGGAATAATGTGTAGCATCATAAATATTAATATACAGCAGACATTGCATAGAGTGGTTGCTTGTTTTAAAAGGGTGAAGGTAATCAGCTCTGCCCTCCATCTCTAATGATGCCTGATGTTGTCTATGGCAATTTGTTCTAATTCTCTTCACTCAGAGTTTGACTTCTCCCCATCCATTCAGCCTTACAGCACCTATGACAAAACCAGCCATTTACCTGACTGCTCTCATGCCTAATGAAAAAGGATCAGACAACAAAAGGGTCAGAAAGTGCTGTCATCTGTTGGTTATTTATTATTTTCTAGACACTGATTTGCAGTTTACTTCATTAAACTCTCACAACAAAGTTATGAGCTGACTTATGCCACCAATTCACAATTTGAAGATGAGGAAAGGGAGTCAAGAAAAGTGATATGAACTTAGCCAAGGTCACATAGCTGATAAGTGATTGAGTTAGGATTGAAACTGAGATTGACGGGAATCAGGTGTCATGATCTGTACCTGATAGGGTGCAGATGGCTGCAGAGTATGCGAACTCATTTGTGAGACAACCTTGCTGTTGACCATCATACTGTCTACAGAGATGAGTGAATCCCTTGCAGCTATACTCCTGAGACTTTTCAGCCTGGGGCTCTTAGCCAATCATTTTCATGTTCCATTCAGAATTGTCTTTCATGTAGGTTACCTATTAAGGAGGAAGGGCCCTTTGGTATCATAGATGGTTATATCTCTACCACATGCTTTCTCAATATTGGTCCACGTCCTCACTTTGTCATTTTCACTTGTTAGATACCAGAGATAAATTGTGTAAGTTCTAAAGTTTTCCATCCTCCATGTTAATATCAAATTTCCTCCATTTTTAAATAATTCCTCCATTTATTTAATTACTATAATAATAGAGATTGAACCTAGGGCAATGCTCTTTACCTGATAGCATTGTGCTATTAGCCCCAGACCTCATCTTATATTAGTTGAGTCTCTTTCTCTCTCTCTCTCTCTCTCTATATATATATATATATATATATATATATATATATATATACACATACATACATACATATAATATTGTGATAATATTGTGATTTGATTATTTTCCTCTCTTTTTATAACTATGTCCCATAGATGAATTATAGGATGATGTTTTTAAACAAAAGTTCAAATAAGAATCCAGCATCCAAATCATTAATTAACTCCTGGGTACCCATTCATTCTTTTGTTCACAAGTGAATTCAGGTGGTGTCCTACTTAGCATTCACTGTCAAGCCAGGAACTTGATACAGTCAAGAATCTTCTCTAAAAAGTGCCCTGATGAATAACTGTCTTTATCAGGTTAGTGTTGACTTGATTATTAATTGATACAGGAGGGCCTAGTACTCTGTGGGTTTTCCATAGAGAGCTGGGCTTGATTGTAAAAGAAACTAGCTAAGCATGAGCCTGTAAACCAGAAAGCCATCCAGAAAGCGATTTAGCAAACAGTACTATTGCTTGGTTCTTGTCTATAAGTGTCTGCCTGGAACCCCTGCCCTGACTTCCCTTGATGATGACCTGTGACCTGGAAGAGTAAGACTTACTCCCCAAGCTGCTTTTGATCAGAGTGTTTTATCACAGCATCAGAAGGAACTACAACAGGTGGATACGAGATGACTCATATTCTCTGATCTCCCAGACACTGGAGGAGAAACAGACCTGGCTCAGCAAGTATATATAAAGTGTATCCCTACTGTGGTGGGAGTGCAGACTACGGTGACTCACTTTCCTAAGGAAGCGTTCAAGAATTCACAAAATTCACAAGGGACAAAATTTGATCTAGGGTAGGAAAGTTAAGTAGGAGAGCGGGGTAAGACTATCCAGTCAGAACAGATTGTAAAGATCATGATGTATGCTGGGCAAGGTGTGTTGAGGGAAGTATTAAAATTCCAAGTAGACAGAGAGTCAAGAGACAAAAGAAAATTAGAAGCAGAGGCCAGGGTGGGCTGAACCAACCAAGACAAATATTTTGGTGGTTTCCTATAATAGTGGATGAGTCTAGAAAAGATAAGTGGGGCCACAATACCTTTGGGAATAGAAGAACCCCAGGAGAGATTCAGTGGAGCGGGAAGAAGCCCTCATCACTGGCCTTCTCCACATAGGCAGGGTTCTTATGTTGCAGATGATGCTGTTTTGTTGCCTGTTGAAACTCAACAAGAACTTGCTATAGGCCAGGGGGGTGGGCCCTGAAGACCCATTAAATTATTTCTGCTGCTAAGGGGTGCTCTGCTTCAATCTCATTAAAAAAGGAAAAAAAGACTCCCCCCTTTTTTTTGCTATGGTTAGGATGAGTCTATTACATTTCTATTTTTATGTGTGTATTTACTTCAATCAAGTATCCCAACAAAGGAGAGTAAATCCTCAGGCGATGGACAACTGATAGGACCTTTCCTGGGTGGAGCAGGGCTGCTGAGGAGCATGTTTCTCTGCCCGTTGGTGCTTTTACTTGAACTCTCCATGCAATAACTATGATTCAGATGCAAGCACAAGCTTGGAGATGGTCTCCCACAATGAACTGAACACAACATAGCAATTTAGCATGCTCTATTTTAATTTGGACAAAAAAATTTACAAATTAAGTTTTCAAGACAGAGGAAACAGGGTTTATAGGATTTCTGTGTTTGGTTGTATGCACACAACTTTCCTCTGCTGGACAATACAGATAGGAAAATTGTGGTGCTGCTGTCAGGCTGTTGAAACAGTTTGCCCATCCAGATGGACCCTGATTTAACAGACAATCACATCCAGTGTGGTTCTCAGCAGCCATGTACAGATCTTATGCCTGGTTTCCAAGACACAGAAGGTTAGACATGAGCCAGCTAATAACATTGGACTCTACCCAGTGGCCATCTCAGGGTGGTGACTACATACTTTCTGGAGGCTACTGCTAGAATTCAGACAGTAAACAGGGACCTAACAGGAGGCTCTCTCCACTTAGCTCCAGTTTATACATCTCAGAATTTGGAATAAGATCCTGAATTTGGTTTGACATTTCTATGTTTCTATAATCTTTTGGATCCCCGATAAGCTGAAATCCGGAATATAATGGAAATGTTTACTTGAGTGTCAAAGGGGAAAATTCTAATTAAGTTAATTTTAAATAAGATCAAATATAGGCTCAAGGAGTGTCTCATGGGGCCAGGGCTTACAGAGGGCACATGACTATCTTTACTGAACACCCACAATCATCCCCTGTCTTATGCAGTCACACATCCAACCAATTTCCCATGTCCTGAGTCCTCCACACAGAGAGCAGTGAGCAAAGATTTTGCTTCTCCCTTTATGTTACTCTCTCATTGGTGCCCAGGATGCTGGATTGGATGTCTGTCCTCATGCTAACTCTCCATGTGTCTTAGTGAGACTTTTTTTTTTTAAAGAGCCTGGATGGAAACGCACAGGCAGAGGCATCCAGTTGATCCATGCAAGCTTTAGAGCATGTGCCAGTCCGCATTTTTCTTTATGGAGAAGAGCAAAGGCACTCAAAATCTGCAGTATCTCACTGCTTATTCATAAGACACAGGAGCTAGAGAATTTGTTAAAATTCCAACTTTAAAGCTACTCAAGGACTTTGGAATGGTAAGATTTTCAATAATGGGAATATGAAGGAAGGAACATTATTCTGAAGAGAGGTGGCTTGACATATGTAGAAAACCCTGTTAGACTGGTTCTAAATGAAATGCAGCAATGAAATAAAAGAAATCAGATCAGAGCCAGAAATGAGGTGAAAAAAAAAAAGGAAAAAAAGAAAAAGAAAAGAAAAAAGAAAAAAGCAGATTCAGAGAAACAAAACAACCTGACCAGCAACACAGAGACTATGGCTGGTACTTCAGGACTCCTGTTTATCTTGATTATCTGGGATTACTATTGGGATCAGGACCACAGATAACAGCATCTTCAGTGTGTAGATACTACCTACCATGTTCAGCTTTGTTTTATTTAGTTAATGACATGTTAAAAACAGAAACAAGATGACATTGGATTGTCTGGAAGAGACCTTTTATTTTCCTTCCCTTTCATGTTGGCTGAGATTCTGGCTTGATGGGTGGAGATGGTATCTTATTCTATGAGATGGAAACCATGTGCTGGTTGTGCTCATGGATAGCAGAGGACACAAATGAATGAGAAATGATGGTCTTTCAGCCCTCTGTACTAGTGGGTTTTGTATCCATGTATTCAACCAACTGTAAGTCAATATTTGAGAAAAACAAATCCATATTCATACTCAGAATCACACCAATGTCATACCCACTCTTTCTTAGTGTAGTATTGGATAAGGCAGCGATATGGATAGCATTTTCTGTTTGTTTTGTGTTTCACTGAATACTTTTTAAAGAAACTTAGCCACCTCCTGCATGTATTACTGCACATTAATGAACCATAAATGCATTTATGACAAAATAATTACTACTATTGTACAAAAGGGTATAGTTTTAAAATATTTCTCACACATCTAAGGCCTATGTCTGTCTGTCTGTCTGTCTGTCTGTCTGTCTGTCTGTCTATCTATCTATCTATCCTCTATCTATCTTCTGGTCCTTGCAATGAACTATAAGATCAGTAGATTCTGTCAGAAGGTATCAGAACCCTTGGATCCAGGGTTATAGATGATTTGTGAGTAATCATATGGGTTCTTGAAATCTAGCCTGATCTTCAGGAGCAGCTAGTGGTCTTAGTACCTGTACCATCTCTTCAGGCCCCCCTGATTTTTTAAAAAAAATTTATCTTGTACAGAATCAAGGCACTAAGTTAGATGAACTATAGGATCCACTAAAATATTGGGCAATTTAATATTTATTTAATTGATAGTTGTATGTAGCTCAGCTAATTAAATACCTCCATTTTCTGTTTACTTTTATTTTTAATAGATAAATTAAAATTCTGAATTCCCAAGTCAAGTCAGCAGAGATGCACAATTCCTATGTGCTTCTATGTGCCCAGTTTTTAGAATCTGGTCTCCTAGATGCACTCTTCATTGTTCAATACCTACAAATGCTGATGGAGTCCCACTGCTCTTGCAAGACTCCCTTATGCAAATATTTACACTAGAACTTTTAAACATCCACAAACATTCATTTTCCTCTCCCAAATAACATTACCCAGAGTGCTCGGAGCACTCCGTGACATGGTGTCTCTGGGCTCTCAGGATGGATGTCTCTGAGACGCACTTGCTTAGTCTCCTGGGCTAGGCACAGCTACAGCAGGAATGCAGTGAGCCCCTGCTGAGAGCTGTTGGTATTACAACATGGTCTTGACCGTGTCAAAATGTGTTCTTCTGTTTTAATCCTGTTTCTACATCAAGGGATATACTAGCAATAGAATTCTCAATTCTGGAACCTTCCACAGACCCTGGTTACATTGATCCAGGGGGTTGTGGTGACACAAAAGTTTCAAAAGAGAAATGGAAGCTCTCAGAAGGGCCTGGACAACTTTGGAAGTTAGAAATGTTTCTAAATAATTCAAGGAGACAGAAAGCAAAGAAGGAAGCAAGGAAGGAGGGAAAAAGGAAAGGAGGAAGGAAGGAAGGACGAAAGGGAAAAAGGAAGGAAAGGGAGGAGAGATGCTAAACTTACTTCATCCACATGCCCAACAGCACCAAAGATCCTTGCCATTTGTCCGGTGAGGTAGGGGAACTGCTCTGCAATCTCTTTCAGTACTGGGAGGAAACTGTTCAAGGCCAGTGGCTCACGGCTCGCTATTTCCATGAGGATGTTTAGAATGATGTCATTATAGGTTGAATCCTTCAAATTTCTGATCAGGAAAGGAACACATTTCTGAACCACCTACGAAGAGAAAGGAGAGGAGGGAGGGAGAAAGAAATGATGAAGAGAAACAGAATCACTTTCCAGAGAAGCCTTTGTTGAGACAGTCTCATCCCGTAGCCTAGCTAGACACAATTTAAAACAATCTTCTTGCCTCAGTCTTCTGAGTGCTAAGATTACAGGCACATGGTCAGCAGCATATTACATATTAAACCAGGAGGCAAAAATCCTGGGGCTATTAAACTCATGGAAAATCTCATGGTAAAGTTTAGACTTTGGAATCTAAACTTTACAATAAAACCATTTGCACCTGAGTCTCCTTTCTTTTTAAGGCATGATCTGTTATTGAAATGTAAAGTCCACAAAGTTCTCATGTTACTGATGCCCAAACTAAGCTTTGATGAGCTACACAAATCCTGCGTTCTTCTGGAAACTAGCAGAGCTGAGGTTGAAGAACAGCCAGTGAGTAAGAGACCCTTTTTGATTTTACTAAAGCCTCCAGTTTGGGGAATTTCTGTTTAGAAATGCTTCATGGTAGGGACAAAAAAGCAAGAAGGGTTTTTTCATTTGCTCTCAATCTCTAATTTTACCAGAAAATGTCACGGCAAGGTACAATTATTAGGGCAAAATGGTTTCCACCATAATCCCAGTGCTTAGTAATGCCTTTATGAGTATAAGAATTAAATAATTCTTACTAGAAAATATGACATTCTGTGGAATAAAGGGACTAATACTCACATATGGTAAGGGAGTCATGGGTAGAATTACTAGCCAGGACAAACCAGATAGTTTTGAGATAACTAGAATCATCCTGCCTATAGATTTAAACTTTATTCATTCATCCATTCATTCATTCATTCACTCATTCAAGTACTTTGGGAGAGATGAACATGGCTAGTTCCTGGGAAGTCATATATCCACAGTTCTATAAATGCTGCCTGTGTATTTGAGAGGGATAGCATGTCCTTCAGGAGACACTGTGAGAGGTCTCTGGCTCATACAGCAAATGTGTCAGCCAACTAATCTGGGTCAGGGCAACACACCTGACCTGAAGCATTTGGAAATGGAAAATGCTCACACATTTCCTGCTCGTTCTAGAAAACTCCATTTCCTAGCCCTTGCCCTTCAGGTCCTGTTTCTGGAACAACAAGGACTGTGACACCTGACTTTTTTTCTAAGCATGCTGATTTTGTGTTTTAATTTAACTCCAGCTGCATAGCCCAACCCCCACAAAAGTATGTATCTGTTTGTTCGTGTAGAAAAGGAAAAAAGAAAAGAAAGAGAGAGGGGAAGGAGAGAAGGAGAGAAAAAGAAATGAGGAAAGAAGGAAAAAAGATTTTTAAAAGCAGGCAAGCAGGCACCATGAAAATAAATTGCCCCATAGGGGTGGATGGGGGGGGCAATGATACCATAGAAGGCCCAGAAAGCAGAACCATCTTGGGTACTGTCAACTGCAATCATCACTTTATACGTGAAACAAAAGCTGGGTATTTCTCTGTGAACCCTAATAAAGCTAAGTTTATTATGATGATGATGGAAAAGCAAGATATTTCAAAGTTTGTTCAACACATGAAAGCAAAGTGGTACCCTGGCAGGAGAATTTTCATTTCCATATAATTTTTAATTTCCCGTCCCCAGGGTCGCCTTTTTGGGTTGACATCATGTCTGGCAGAGTCCCATGTATGCTGTGAGCAGAGCAGTCACAGAGACAATGCAGATGGCAGGCACAGAGGAAGCAGAGATGGCTGTCATCCCTTGTGGCATACCACTGAAAGAATTCTCCAATGGCCTCCTTGCCTGGCTTGTCTTTGTCCCTTGTGAGGAAACCTCTTGACTGCCTCCAGAGTACTTTGTCCTAAAACCTCAGTTTGATGCCATCAAGATTCTCTCATGACCCAGAGCCAGGAGCCCAGTGCTGAGGCCTTGGGCATCTCCACTAAGGGCCTTTCTGCTTCCTCTCCTCCACGGCCAAGCTTCCTGGGACCCACTGCTTTGGTGAGAGCAGAAGGAAGTATCTGCTTCTTCATTTGACGTTCTGCCCACCCTATAGACAGAGAGAGTGCCTGGGCTAGAGTTCTGAACCCACATACCCCACTTACCATAGTCAGCAGCCCCTTCAAGATATAATCCCCCTGCCTGGTAAACGAGCCTTGGAACAATCTGGGATGCTTAGTTTTGACTTAGAATCTCTGGCCTGTGTACAAGAAGTAGGGAGAGATGACCCAACCCCCTTTCTTTCTACCCCCTACCTTGTTCCACCTGGCTATCCCAAGCTAATTTAAGCAACCTCTCCGGAATATGAGGTCACTTTACAGTGTAACATAGATCCTAAAAAAAAAAAAAAATGAAAATTCTCCATAATATATGTTAAGAATGAGAATAGCTTGAAGCCCTGTTTCCAGGAGCGGATGCCCTCAGGGAAATTTCTCACAGTTCTGACAGCTCATCTCACAGCTAAATCTACTTACAAGCACTTTCTGGCCTTTGTTCCACATTTCCTACTATAAATTGTACTATTGCAAGAGGAAAGGTGGAGAAAACTAAGAACTTTTGCTCTTTAGTTCTGACCTAAACTGCAAACAAACCCATTTCCTTTTTATCGATTCCTGAATCCTGATTTTTTTTTTTATGTAAAATAAGCAAGCAAACGACTCAGCCAGTCAATGCCCCAGTCAGTCATATTCTTAGAGTGGCTTGTGCTGGCAAGAACAGAACCAGAGCCAGTTGTGCAGAAGCATCAGAGGCAGGCTCAAGGGTCCAGGAAAATTCCAAGGCTCTAGTGCCCTGGGCCATATTTAGTGAGGGGTGGGTTTAAGGTGGGCCACAAGAAGAGGAAGCCAGAACAGAACTGTCCAAAGCAAGCAGCCGGAGCAAATCCCAGCCTTGAGCTCTTTGGTTCTTCCTGGACACTACTCTCTTCTCTTTCCACCCCCTCATAGCAGTTCATAACGTGGCCTCATCACAGAGCTGAGCGTTTGTGGATGCCTCTCTGCAAAGCCAAGGGTATCTTAAGAACAGGGTCATCTGAAAATGACTGACATTTCAAGACCTGTATATAAAGTAGAAGGCAAAGTGTGTGTGTGTGTGTGTGTGTGTGTGAGAGAGAGAGAGAGACAGAGACAGAGATAGAGAGAGACAGAGAGATAGAGAGAGACAGAGAGATAGAGAGACAGACAGAGACAGAGAGACAAAGAGATAGAGACAGAGAGAGAGACAGAGAGATAGAGACAGAGACAGAGAGAGAGAGAGAGAGAGAGAGAGAGAGAGAGAGAGAGAGAGAGAGAGAGAGAGGTATACTACCACTTAAGTTAGTCCTCTGGCAAAATTTTCTAGTTAATTTAATCAAGACCTCATTACCTTCTAGAAATCTACCAAAATGACTGCCACTCCTTTTGCCTGTGACTTATTTTCTCTATGCTGATGTTTTGGTAAAAAGGTTCTGCTGTGCAGACTGCTTTGAAAGAGTCTCTATTTCCCTTTGCATCTTCTTCATGTTTTGTAAATGACTTCAAGTAATTATGCCAAATGACCCCTGGGCATTGTGGGCACAGCGACTGGCCTGGCGGATGATGATGTGTGAGGTGTTGTAAGATTTGGCATGAGAGTAGGAATGCTCTACTCTGTCGTGTGAAACCCAGGAAATGACCAGTTCCTTTGGGTCTGAACACTGAGGAGGGAGAGTTTCACTTTCCTCTCTCTGTCACTCATCTTTGGATGCCTGGGGCCAGAAGCCCATGCCTGGGGCTAATAACATGTATGCACCCGCATTAGTAAATTCCATTCTATTTGCTAGCTAGACCCAGGATGTCCCTTGGCAGTCAAGGAAACACTGACTTTATTCTTATAAAGGCAACTTGGAAAACTGACCACACAGACTTTTCCTATAAATGGATCCTGAGGGATGCTGACCATGAGTCACCAGCTAGGAACTGCCTCTCTATCTGAGAAGAATCGTGTCCTATGAAGAATCATACCCAGTATGATTGATGAAGGTTAAGGACTTGCCTGGCCACCCATGGACATCTTAGAGCTTACAGGTGTGTGGATGCTAAGACTTTGTGAACCAAAAGCTTTGTGTAGAGAAATTGTCTCTATGGGGCCTTGGATGGGAGTCTCCAGAGGGCCTACTTTTATGAGGAAGGAAGGGCCAACAAGAGACACACTTTACCCCTGAGCTATATCATGGTCCAAGGAAGAGTTTCTTTCTTTCTTTCTTTCTTTCTTTCTTTCTTTCTTTCTTTCTTTCTTTCTTTTTTTTTAGGAGCCCTGCTGACCAGTCCTGAGAGTCATGTTCTCTCACAGGTCTCTAAGGGTAGGTAGGTGATGAAAACTGTATTCAACAAACAAAACAAACCCAACCAAACAACCAAACAACCAAACAACCAACCATCCCAGGCTAGTGCACTCATCTCTAATGAGTGGACTAATTAGGTATCTCTAATGACCTCTGTTTTAGTTGCTTTTTTTTTCAACAAGAAAACCAGCAGAAGCAACTTGAGGGAGGGTTTGTTTTAACTTATGCTTTGGAGGATTTCAGACCATCATGGTGTGGAAGGTGTAGTTTGGGAGGCTCAGTTCCTATTGGGGTTTCTCACATCACAGAAGACCATGAAGCATGTGTAACCCCCAGAGGACTGTGGTCTATGTATCTGCAACATTCTGAAGTAGCACCAAGTGTTCCAGATGTGAGCGTGTGGAGACCCAAACCATCTCATCCTCCAGGTGACATATGATAAGCCTTTATCCTGACATGCAGAATTACACCCCTCCATGTCCACCTGCTTATTTCATCTGGAAGGGAATGGATCAGAATTAAGTTAAAGTGCAGTCTGTATTTCTGGTTGCTGGTGCTTTCTAGGCCCCTTTGTAAACTCTCCCTCTGTGATCATGCCCCTGACCACTGGTAAAGTAGGTATTCTGTATGTCACTGCCTATGGCAGGGCAGCTTCTAGGGAAACCATAGAAGGGAAGGGGAAAGTGGAAGGACTACTTTCATACAAAGAGAAGGGATGGGAGCAGCTGGCTGGGCAGTTCCCTCTTATGACCTCGCTTAGTGGCTAAAATCTGGGGACAGTGAAGTGCACTTAGTCACTCTAAGTGCCTCTTAGGCCTGGTCTCTTCACTGTGGAGTGCACCCTCAGAAGATAGTACTCATCTGGAGCCTGCTCCCTCCTCATTCAGCTCACTTCTGTCTTTTGTCATCATCTATCTCACACATTCTTCTGTATCCTCTGGAGAACCATTTGCTTTAGAAGGCACAGCCATGCTCTCTGTGTCTGTGTCCATGTCCGTGTCTGTGTCTGTCTATCCGTCTCTGTCTTTGTCTCTGTCTCTGTTTCTCTGTCTCTCTGTCTCTCTCTCTATATCTCTCTCTCACTGTGTGTGTGTGTGTGTGTGTGTGTGTGTGTGTGTGTGTGAAGAGATTTTTTGGATATAATCACATCAGATTTTAGTTACCGCTTGGCCTTATCTATGAAGCTTTGGAACCATGACAAGTGTCCATTCCGATTATCTGTATGTGTAGACTTTAACAGGGACAGTTTGACTGTGATTTAGAGAGAGAGATAGGACCTTCAGCAGATGAAAGCCTGAGGGCTGGTCAGCATGAAGCCAGTGTGAAAAGTCACCTCTCCAAGTCACTCCCCATCACTGTGAGTGATCCAAACTTTGGGTTTTCCTTCTATAAACTATAAAAAGCTCCCTATGTGGGATGGAAGGAGGGAGTGACTGCAAACCACCCACCCAGTGGCCACTACCTGTGGAAATGAGCTCAACCACTTTCAGCTCTCTTTGTCCACTGTGACCAGGATTGAGAAAAACAGCCCTCTCTGGTAACCTTCTCTAGGGGAAGTTCCTTGGGCCTAGAGAGGAAAAAGGTATAAGTCAGACAGCCTGGCTTCAAAGTCTTTCTATTTCTTCACCAGGTATGTGAAATCAAGCCTGTCAACTCCTTTGGAGCATCTGTTTTGATCAAAGTAAAAGGGAGGAAGATTAACACATGTTGTAGAGTAATTTGTAGGATTAAGTGTAAATAGTCAAGTTGTCTGTAAATTAGATTTAGGCACTAATTCTAATTTCTTCACGTGAGAAATATCCACAAAAGGAATACCATATACTAGATGCTAAGGCAGCATCCTTCGTTATCTGTGACCAGAATTAAGCAAGGTGCTACCAGAGTACACTAGCTTTCAAATCTCAGGGTGCTTCAGACGAGAGAGGGGCCAAGCACTGAGGGAAAGAGATTCTGGGAGACCTACTGGAATTTTTAGTTCCTTTCAGAAGAACAGGGATAGTAGCAAAGAAGAGGAGGAATCATGAGGTAAGAACCTTCCAAGAGGAAAACACAGCATGTGTGTGAATGTCCACTGCCCATGAGATAGTACCCGCCAACAGGCCCCATGGGCTAGCTCTTTGACTGTTTGAGGCCAAGAAGTGATGATGAATCCCTCCACTCATTTCCCTTTCCCAAGCCTCTCGGCAGCTGTGACATTCTCACAGCACCTCTGTGACTTCACCTGTGGAATCACCCTCTCTCTTGGGCCTCTCTGCATTGGGTGGGTGACTTCAGGGCATTTTCTCCTCCTCCATGCTGTAACAGCCTACACTGGCTTTATTATTCTCCACACTCAGTCTCCACCCCCATGGGAGATGAGCTAACATAGATCATGTTAGTGTATATAGAACACTTTCTAAAAATCACATTTGTTTTGCTTTAGTTCCCTGTCTTCTAAGTCAGCTCGTCTCCAACTCCATCCATGGTAGTCTTAACAATGGTTTCCATAGAGAACTCATAAGCCCTTTCTTCCATGAGCCTGTGAGAATGCTACCTTATGCCACAACAACAACAAACAATAAACAACAACAACAGCACCCCCAAAAACTGGTAGTGATCACCTGTGTAGATGTGATCTTACAATGAGGATATTCCCTTGGAGTTTATGGGTGGTTTCAATGAATTATAAGGGTCTGGAGGAGATGGTAGATCGGAGTCAGAGAAGATATGGAAAGAAAAGTAGAGGCAAGAGTGATGCGACCTGGACACATCCTTGATCTGCATTTGTGATCTGGACTCCATTGCCTAAGGTCTTCCGGCATCTATTTTATGTTGTACTTCCTCTCACACCTTCCACCTCTGTACGTTGATTCTGTTATTCGTTTTTCCTGTTTTCTTTGGGTTTCCTGAATTGGCAATCCACACTTAGATGGTCACTTCCTAAGCCTTCCTTCTATGTGCAACCCACAATAAGTGGCTGCTTCTCTTCACCTCAGCTCCACACATTGATTTTTTTGGGGGGGATTACTGGTGATTCCAGATTGCCAAAATCCAGGATCATTTCTCATCCCAAGTCTCTTTTACTTCTCTAGATCATAATTCTCTTGAGTTGTGTTTCCCCTTTAGAGATCATACCATAACTCTCCCTGGCTCGTTAAGGCTTCTACTTCTCATTCATTCATTCATTCATTCACTCACTCACTCATTTAATAATCTCTTAATCCAACCACTTTGGTGTGTGTACATCTGCATGAGTATACCTGTTCATGTATGTGACCATGCGTGTGTGCGTTTGTGTGGAGGCCAGAGGTCACCTTCAGGTGTTGTTCCTCAGGAGCCGTTCGCCATCTTTGTTGGGACAAGGTCTCCTGCAGGGATCAGGAGGCCCTTTGTCCCTCTGCTCCCCCAGGCACAGACTGTGCATTTTTAAGGCTCCAGCCTGGGTACTACTCCCTTTAGAGGACCTCACTGCACCATTTTCCCCTTAGGCAGAGTCCATACGCCTGTCCATTACCTCCTCTCACAGCATCCAACTTCTGAGACATTAAAGGGAGAGCAAGAGAGATATTTTATTTTCATTATTTGATCCCTTGGACCAAGCCTTATATGAGTTTTGTTTGTTTATTTACCATCACACACCCTCACGAACACACACACACACACACACACACACACACACACTCATGTACACATACATACCCCATATCCCTTATGTACACACACACCTCATGTACATACACACTCCCTCATGCACACATATATATCCCTTACACACACACACAGACACACACACACACACACACACACACACACACACTTCATCCAAATATGGTATAAACAGAGCTTTTGCTCTCAAGGAAAGCCTATGCACATAATCCAAAAGCTTATCTGCCGCATGGGCCATCCCCCACAGTGCGTGCGTTTGATAAAAAGTGCACCTTTTACCTCCGCATCTTTTCTCTTTGCTGCTACGTGCAGAAGCCGGAGTAGATGGTACTGTTCCGTCTGTTCCAACTGAGACATCAAGGCCAAGAGCTCTGCCAGGTGTCTGTTGATTGGTTGGGGCTGCTTTTCATACACAGCAGGTAACACCCTCAACAGCATGGCATTTCCTATGGGGGGGGGCGACAATAAAGGCAACAAGAGCGACTTTATCAACCCTGAAGCGATGGAAATAACATTGTTGTCAGTGTAATCATCTTTGCTCTTAAGCAGCATGGCCAATAGCCAACGTTCTGTTCAAAGTAACAGAGTATCTCATTCTGAAAAAATTAGTCACTGGAGCACAATTCCAAGTGATTTAAAAGCGATACAATCAGTGTTATTATTCAGTGAAATTTTTTTCCTGAGTATTGCTCCACAGGGGTTAGAGGCGTATTTGACAGTAACCAGAGCACACCCCTGAGGAGACAGTTCCGATAAAGAATTCCTGGTAGGAAGCAACGTTTGGATGATGTTGAAATGAAAAGTGAGCAGTGTTATAAGCGTAAACGTGGATGAATCCGAACCCAAAAAATGTCCCAAGGAATGCGCTCACATTCCTGAGGGGTGGGCGGCTGGGTTAGATGTCGGACATGTGGAGACCTGTGCCTTGTTCTTATGGATGGTTTAAAAGGTAGCAATGAAAATTTAAATCCTCATCTTCTACACTGTTTCAACAGGAATTTGCACTTAGCTTGTTTGCCGCATGTGATTTGCTCAAAGACATGTGTGACCCCTGGATTTAAAGTGGCAAAACCTGAAGGAAAAAAAAATTCATAGGCTGCAGGGACGGACGGACAGACACATCTGCAGCACATGGGAAAACAGCTGCTTATAGCTTTCTGATATGGAGGTTTCGCCTCAGAGTCCAGTCTGGCACCTACTTAAGTGTCCCAGAGAATGTGGGTTCTAGTAGTTTCTCAGAAAAAAAAAACTGTCTTGATTCTATTTACAGTTTTTGATGCAACAGTGGTGCTGGGATTGAACCAAAGGACCCCACACAAGCCAGGCACACACTCTTCAAATGGCCATATTCACCCCAACACAGTTTGTTATTTAGTTTTTCTTTAAAGTTGGCTTTATTACACAAAGTATACACAGGAAGAATCAAACAAGCAGAAAGTACACATATGTGAACCTTCATTAAGTGGAGAGGATGTGCCAATTCACAGAAGACATTTAATTATGAACATTAAGAAAAGAAAGCTTGGATTTCTAGAATATCAGTATTAATATTCGGTGAAAGCAGACAAATTTAATGCATTTGGGTAAAAAGTGTTGAGACTTGCTTTTCGTAGAATAGTTTCAAACCTGTTCTAGCAAGACATCCACAAAATGAAACATTTTGGAAATACATTTAAAAAAATTAGTTTGTAAGAGCCAGGTGTGGTGTGATATGTGTCAACCACCTCAGTACTTGAGAGACTGAGATAGGATGATGACCACAAGTTCACTGGCCTTTGTACTGAGTTCAAGACAAGCTTGGGCTGCACAACAGGGCCTTCCTTCAAAGTGAAACTAGCAACTAAAACATAAAGAAGTTTGCTCCAGGATAAGAGATGGCTCAGCATTTAAGAGCACTGGCTGCTCTTCGAAGGACTAGAGATTGATCCCAGCACCCATAGCGTGGCTCACAGCAATCCAGTTACAGAAGATCCAACACCCTCTTTTGGCCTCAGCAAGCACTGGGCATGCACTCGCACACAAAACAACTGTGTGCATAAAACAAAGTGAATTTTAAAAAAGATACTGTCCCCAGCACTGTTTTTTTTTTTTTAACAATTGACTAATACCAAACAATTAATTTTGTTGGCTTTGTGTAGAACTTCTTAAATCCAGGGAATTTTGGTCTTGTGCATAACTAATGCAGGACACGTTAGGCCATAGACCTTAGCTGTGTGTGCTTGCTGGTCAGCTGATGGGAGGGGTCACAGTGAATGGGACTGTAGCTAGAATCCGGGACAGGAATCTGCTGTATGACATTTTACTACCATCTCCAACAAGGGCCCTTGGGGGGTGTTTTGGGAGGAGAAATCCCTACATTAGTCATTTCCAACTGACCTCAATATCAATGAACTTTTTTTTTTTTTTTTTTTTTAGTTCAAAACTGATGAAGAAATCTGGATGTAGAAATTCTGTAAAAAAAAAAAATCCATCCATAACTCACATATTATTTTAAATACTGAAGGTTTCAGACCCACAGTCAAGCATACGAAATGATAAAAGCGATAATCATGTGCCTGGCACCCAGCTTCTCCAAAGCTTTGCCTCACGTCGTGTTTCCTCACAATTGTTTTTTTCTCCTCAGAGGCATACATCACTGTGAAGTTAGTATTTCTCATTGTTGTGAATGCCTTGATGCCTTAATTACATGGATGCATCCATAACCATCTTATAACCACTTGCCTGCTGTATAGTTTCACATGAATGGATTCATTACATACAGAACTCTTTGCAAACTATTTTATTCCATTCACTATTATGCTGGTTTTTATTCAGATTGGCCTCTTATCTTTATTCTTCTTGTTTGTTCTTCTACCCTGGGGCACCATTTTGTTAATGTACTCTATGTCTGAAAGACATAATTTTCTATAGCTTCCAGAAGAAATCATCATAAAAAAGCCCTAAATCACTCAGATTTGTTATCTTCTGTCTTCTGAAGGCCAACAGGAATGTCACTTTGCTAAAACCAAGGTATAAGAAAGGCACAAGGGTCCTGGCAGATGTTCCAGAAGGAACCACTTCTTTGGCTCTGCCAGCCTCTAGAGTCTGGTGTCTATTTGCTGGTTTGTGCATCTTTCCATCATTTTCAAAGATAGAAGAAACATGGTGACTCTGCCATCTTGCCTCTTTGCGTCATCATCGTTTCTCATCTGACTGTCTTCTGCCTCCCGTCTTTCATTTTTTCCTCTTAAAATATTCTACTTATTACGTGTGTGTGTGTGTGTGTGTGTGTGTGTGTGTGTGTATGTGTGTGTGATAGGAATGTGTATGCCACGATGCTTGTAGAAGTTGGGGACAACTTTCGGGAGTTGGTCCCCGTCCTCCATCATCCACTCCAAGGACGGAACTCAAGCCTTCAGGTTTGCATGGAGAGAGCTCCTATCTAGTGACTCATCTCACTTGTCTATCCTCTGTGACTTTTAGGAACCCCGTGATTGCAGAGCCAACCTAAAAAGTCAACGATTGTCTGCTTATTTTGTGTGGTCCCTTTAATTCTCACATGCAGTGATACAGAATGAGTTCCCAGGTTACAAGGACAAGCAGACAGACATCTTCTGAGATCCGCTTGTCTGCTGCCTCTGAGTCTGCAAGTGCGCCCACGCCCACCAGCAGCACGGGCTCTCAGATGCTCCCATCCTTTTCCTATGCTTCCTTGGTCTGCACAGATCCTGGCTTTCTTCAGCTCTTGATAAGTTGGTGAAGTGTAAGAGTGTATCTCAGTTCTTGTTTTAATCTTCACTTTCTTGATGGCTTCACACACACACACACACACACACACACACACACTTTAGTAGCAGCTCACTTCCTTTCTCATGATTTGGCCATTCATAGTCTTTATAGGCTTTCTATTGAGACATTTATCTGTCTCCTTAATTTATTAGCACTCTCTTTGGTTTTGCCAAACTGGCCATTTTCTCCATCTCTGATCTTTTAAAAAGAATTTTAATTCACTTTTTAAGAAAATATGGTGATCATTTATAGTTCCTTAAAACATCCACTCTTTTCCTTAAAGAGTGTATATTTATAACTGTGTGTGTGTATGTAAAGCATGTTTGGAAGCATGTTTAAAGCGTGTATGGAAGCATGTTTATGTAGACACATGTATGTATGTGTGTGGAGGTTTTTGAAGCCAGCCTCTGGTGTGATTGCTAGCATCTTCCACCTTCTTTTTTTTTTAAAAGATTTATTTATTTTTATGTCTCTGTATATGGTAGCATAAGCTTATGTGTATCACATGTACCCGAGAAGGTCAAAGGGCATAGGGTCCCCTGGTACCTGGTTGTGAGCTGACTGATGCCGGTGACTTGGGAACTAAATTCTGGTCCTTTGAAGGAGCAGTAAGCATATTTCTTTTAATTTTCTTAGCTATTTTATAATTTTATTTGTTCATTTTATACTCCAATCTCTGACCCCCTTCTCCCAGCCCCACTTCTGCAAGTCCCTCTCCACTTTGCTCCCTCTTCTTCTCCTCAGAGAAGGGGGGGCCTCAGTTGGGTACCACTCCACCCTGGGCTATCCCAACACAGTAGGTGAGTGCACACTCCCTCACTGAAGCCCAACCAGGCAGTCCAGTTAAGGGAATGAGGCCCAATGGCAGGCAACAGAGTCAGAGACAGCCTCTGTCCAGCTGCTAGAAGACCCTCATGAAGACCAAGCTGTCCATCTGTGGCAGATGTGTAGGGAGGGGTCTTAGGCCCAGTGCCTGCATACTCCTTCTTTGGCAGTTCAGTTTCGGTAAGCACCCATGGTGTGTTGACTCTGAAAGTCTTCTTCTGGGGTCCTTGACCCCTCCGACTTGCTCAGTTCTTTCCCTCACTCTTCCATAAGACTCCCTGAGCACTTGCCCTGAGCACATTGGCACGAGAGACAAATTCCTGAACAGAACACCAACAGCTCAGGCACTAAGATCAATAATTAATAAATGAGACCCCATAAATCGAAAAACTTTTGTAAGCCTAAGGACACCATCAATAGGGCAAAATGTCAGCCTACGGAATTGGAAAAGATCTTCACCAACCTTACTCCTCTGACTGGACTAATAAAAAAAATATACAAAGAAGTCAAGGAATTAGACACCAACCACCCAAATAACCCAATTAAAAACCAGGATTCAGAGGTAAACAGAGTATTCACATGTGAGGAATCTCGGATGGCAGAGAAGCACCCAAAGAAATGTTCGAAGCTCTCAGTCATGAGGAAAACGCAAGTCAAGAACAACACTGAGATCTCACCTCACACACATCAGAATGGCTGAGATCAAAGAGTCAAGGGAAGGCACATGCTGGCAAGATTGTGGAGCAAGGAACACTCCTCCATTGCTGGTGGGACTGCAAGGAACACTCCTCCATTGCTGGTGGGACTGCAAACTGGCACAACCCATTTGAACATCAATTTGGCAGTTTCTCAGAAAATTGGGACTAGTTCTACCCCAAGATCCAGCCTGGGCATATACTGGAAAGATGTTTCACCATACTACAGAAACACTTGCTCTACTCTGTTCATAGAAGTTTTATTTGTAATAGCCAGAAATAAGAAACAATTCAGATGTCCATCAACTGAAGAATGGATCCAGTGTGGCACATTTACACAATGGAATATTACTTCGCTATTGAAAACAAAGACATCATGAAATCTGCAGGTAAATGGATGGAACTAGAAAAGATCATCCCGGGTGAGAAAACCCAGACCCAGAATGACACACATGGTATGTGCTTGCTTGTAATTGGACATTAGCCATAAAGTACAGGTAACCATGCTGCAATCCACAGACCCATTAAAAGAACAGTAAGCATTTTTATCCAGTTCTTCCACATTGATTTTCCAGACTGGGCCTCTCATGGGCCCAAACTTGCCCAGTAGGCTTAGCTGTCTGGCCAGGGATGCCAGGGGGCCTCGGTACTGGCGTTAGGACCCTACATCACCACATCAGGCTTTTTAATGTGGACTCCAGAAATCCAACTTGAGCCCATAGCCTTAAGAGAGGAGCACTTTACTACGCTGTGGCTCCTCGCCGCCCTTTAAACAATATCGTATTGTCTCACATTGCTATCTCATTCTTATGGCCTTAATGGTTTCATATATACCCGGTTTTTTAGCTGCTATTTCAAATAAATGAACCTCTTGAGCAGGGGCCTAATGCTTTTTGACTTTCTGCTGATTCGTGCTTTACGATACCCTGTTCCCTCCATGTCTAGCTATGTTTAACTGTGGATTCATTTTTAGTCTGGTGGGTGGTGCATGCATGTGCATTCCAGATGCCTGAGGGCACTCAGTCAAGGAAAGCCACTCGTGATTCTCTGTCAGGAGCAGAGTTTACCTGTGGAAATCCAAGAGGCAGCCTCCTGAGAGGCCTGACCTGAGGACAGTCTGGCCCTCATGATCAGGCTGTGACTGATAACCCTTCCCCCCATCCCTTTGGGTACTGGGGACTTGTATCATCAGCTCAGGAGCTGACCAGCTGGGACTGGTTCCCTCTAGATCTTTGGCCACTGTGTAGTTGTCTTGCTTTATTTGGAGTTTATTTGAACGTTTTAATTTTGTATTGATATTATTATGGCCTATCAACACCTATCTAGGTACTTTGCATGGGGGACAGATTTTTAACACACACACACACACACACACACACACACACCAGGAGTCACTACTTTAAATTTAAAACAGGAACTTGATAGGCTATTTCCAGAATATCCAACTACCTGAAGCCAATATATTCCTGCCCTCACTCTCCAGTTTTACTGGATTTTGGCCCAGTTGTATTGCGGGTTTTTTTTTTTTCTTTTTTGTTTTTTTTCTTTTTTTTTCTTTTATTTTTTTCTTTTATTTATTTTTTTTTTAAGTTGCTACTCCAGAGGAGTAAAGACAAGTTAGTCAGGATGGATTTGACTTCTAGAATTATAGAAGTTCTTAATGGGCTGGGTTACTTTGGAATCACAGAATCATTTTCTATAGCTTGGTCTTGAGAAAGTATCCAAAAGAAAAGTGGGAAAAAAAAGTTTTCCATAACTTCAGGGGTTGTGGAGTAATGAAAGCTCATACCAAGTGCCAAAATGTTAATTTGCCCCCCTGTACCTCTGGGCTCCCCACCCCCCAAAGTGCTAGCTCTTCAGGTTACAGGAACTAATCCTCAGGGGCACCAGAAAAGTCCAGCTTCCCTCCCCTTCTCCCCGACCCGCCTCTACTCCATCTGCCCGCAGTGTGGACCTTGGTGGTTTAACGTTGTGCAACCCCTTCAGCTTCCCCTGCCCTCCCCCCAACCCCCTCCCCCAAATGCAGGGGAACTCCCTCGCGCTGTGCCACCGATATTACTCATTCATCCTGTTCAGGCTTTGGAGCGTTTATTAAGGGCTTCACTCCCGCCTCACTCTATCTCTCCCGGGCTCAAACTCGGATCACTGGAGAGCTTTGCTTCTTCCCCTGCGGCGGCGGCTGCTGAAAGCAAATTTCGCCTCTCCAGCCATGCATCTGCCTGCGATCCTGCTTTGTGCTCTCTGGTCTGCAGTGGTGGCTGAGACTTCGGATGACTATGAGCTTATGTATGTGAATCTGGACAACGAAATAGACAATGGACTTCATCCCACCGAGGACCGTAAGTTCATTTTAACTTTCTCAGCTCACCAAAACTACATAACTCACTTTTTTTTTTTTTTTTTTTTTTTTTTTTTGCGGTGGGGGGGTGGGGGTGGGGGAGGGCACGATTAACATAATTAACATAAGAAGCCAATGTAGCAAGCTAAAATTGTACTTTATTTGTAAAAGCAAGGACTGCCTGAGAAAATCCAGAAAATTTAAATTATTTTTGTAACAGTTAAGCCATACGAAATCACGGCTCTTTAACGGTTTTAGCCATATAAATGGCATTTCCCCAGTTAGCTTAACATGCCCTAGAAAGAATGGTCCTGTGTCATCTTTGAGAAGTTTACACGCACGCTGTTTTCAGAGCTATCCTTAGAAGGAGAAGGGTTTGCTGGGGACGGGCTGAAACTTGGGGTCACCAAGAGTGCAAGCCACGGCCAGCCAGAACAAGCTGGTAACACATGTGTGTCCCGCGCTCTAGCCACGCCATGCGACTGCCGCCGGGAGCACTCGGAGTGGGACAAACTGTTCATCATGCTGGAGAACTCGCAGATGCGGGAGGGCATGCTGTTGCAGGCCACCGACGACGTCCTCCGCGGAGAGCTGCAGCGGCTGAGGGCCGAGCTGGGGCGGCTGGCGGGCGGCATGGCGAGGCCGTGCACAGCCGCTGGCCCCGCGGACGCCAGGCTGGCGCGGGCGCTGGAGCCGCTGCTGCAGGAGAGCCGCGATGCGAGCCGCAGGCTGGCGCGCCTGGAGGACGCGGAGGCGCGGCGATCCGAGGCGACAGTGCCCGGCCTAGGTGCGGTTCTGGAGGAACTGCGGCGGACACGCGCCGACCTGAGCGCCGTGCAGAGCTGGGTCGCTCGCCACTGGCTGCCCGCAGGTAAGCACCCGGCGTAGAGCCCATGGGTCGGCTCTGTCCCTAGAGGCAAGCTTTTGTGGGGACACTCACACTCAGAGCCCCGGTACTTTTCATAGGCACACTCACAGAGCTCAGACACACCACGCCAGGCAGGCGCATTGCCTTTTAGAAAGTATTTCCAAGTCGGAGAAACCCAAATGAAAACGGGGATTTAACCATCACTCTGGAAGTTGACGTCAGAGGTCCCTGATACCGGATCCGACCAGATATCACAGGAGTCCATTGGCAGGTGTTTAACCGTGAGTCCGTCCGTTAGGGATTTCCACGTCTTCTAATTTTATCCCATCACTCTCTTTAGGCCAGCTCTGGTTCCCCCACCCCACCCCCCCTCCGCACTATTTCAGGGACCTGGCTAACTTCAGCGACTTTCCCAGCCCCTCGGCCGACTCCTCCCCCTCGGCTCCTTCCGAGCTGACTGGAGCCTCTCTGGATCTCCTGCAGACTCAGCAGAATTCCTCCAGGGCTCCCTCATCCCAGTTTAGTTCCACAGTGAAAAGGTCAAGGGGTGCAAGCTCTGGGGCACTTCCTATAAAGACAGGCGTTGGAGTCAGGGGGTGTAGATGTCTGCTTCATCTAGCCCTGCCAGGCCAGGACCACACAGGAAAGGGACTACTCGGACTGTGCAACTTGTCCAAACCCCACAGAAAATCTGTAAAACTCTCCGCCGACGAGGGCCCTTTTGGCACACTCTTAAAAGTTAACTGAACAGGAAGAACATCGGAGTCTAGTAATACGGTGGTTCTTAAGTCAAATTTCTGATGGGGGCAGTGATATTTTGTTGTAGATTATTCTAGAAAATCAGTGTCCTATGTAGACAAATATCCCTGGTACTCCTCATGAGTCTCAGAAACAAGGACAAACAAACCACCCTATCCCGTATTTCGAATGAAATGAAGCTTATTGGATGGGGTAGGAGGAAGGACACTCCAGAGCACGGTCCATTCCTATGCTACAATCAGTCCTTTCTATCTGAATTAAGAAGGCCAGGCCCTTAAATCCAAAGCAGATCTTCAGAGAAAAAGCATAGAGTGAAATCTAAAGCAAACCCTCGATGTGACAATTCTGTGACAATTTTAAACGCATGGATTTTTGTTTGCTTGTTTGTTTTGCAAGCTCTGTAGAGTCAGTTACATATAATGTGCCCCATCGAAGGATGAGTTACTTTGTATTTTCATCTGCTAGAAAATGTATACATTTCCGAATTCTAAACTGTTGGTGCTTATTACCCAATAATACTTTCACTACAGGCTTTGACTGCTCCTCTCTTTCTCTCCTGCCAGCTTGGTCCCCAGAGGGTTCCTAATCATGTTGTGGTCTGCCTCCTAAGAACCTGGTTTTCATTCTGCTTGGACTTTGATAATAGAATTACAAAGACTTATTAGTTAAAAGCCATTTCATGAGAGAGTTTCTGACATTTTAAAGATGTCTCAAGGGCCTCAATCACTGTTCTGCAAAAGAACCCCACAAAAATCAGCTAACATACGACTTTATGGCATAAACTGAAGCAGCTACCACAGCCTACAGGGATGCTGACTGGCCCAGAGATAGTCATGGGCCGCCCTGGGATGTAATCTGCACTGCATGGCCTTATTTAAACAGGAAGACAGTTAATTGGGTTGTAACGGATGCTCCTTGGACAGTATTTTAAACTTACAGAGGCCAGGAGATTCCGAATGCACAGAAATGAGAGTCTTCTGCTCCCACAATCATCATTTGATTTAGTTGTTGTAGCTGGAGAAAGAATCCTACCTTGAAAATGCCTCATTAAAATTTTTTTTCACAAATGATTAGGATTTTTTTTTAAGAGTTCTGTTATCATTTTCGGGCATGGCTATCATGGTTTCTTTTAAGCAATTTTCTTATATTTCAATATTTCTTTGACTATTACTACCAGATATGGCCTACGTTTGTTTGACAGTTTTTGGACTCAGCCTACCTCAGAGCCACTTGTGGGAATTCACTACACTCGATAGGCTATTTGATACCCACACATTCTACTGAGTTACCAATTAGTGCTTAAATGCTCTGGGAGTGACTTTTCAAAACTACCTTAGAGCATCTCCTTTGGGCTATTATAAAGAGAACATCTAGCCCACCTTAGTTTTTTTTTTCCCCAAATGGACCAAGAAGCAGAACCCATATGTTCAAGGCCTTACTTAGCACGTCCCAAGTCTTCACCTTAGCTGTGAATGTAGCCTTGAGATCAGCAGAGGTGGAATATATGAGTCTCATGTCCATGTTCAAAGCCTGTGTCTTCTGAATGTTTTCAGCAGAAAAACAATCTCTTAATTAAATCCTTCAGAAGAATTCCCTCCTTTTGAAGCATTTTTCTATAGTAGTGTGACTATAAAATGTTTGTTTTAAAATGTATTCTTGACCTGCCCAGATTTGAGTGCAATATACTTGTAACTTCCAGTCTTGCAGTGGAGAGTCATACCCCCCACCTTAAATATAGACAACACTAAAGGCTGGTGAGATTATAAACTTTGCCAAAAACTGTATGATACTCACTAGCAGCAAATTATCCAGAATTCAGATCTTCTATTAAGAAGTAACATAATGTGTTGGCCTCTGCCAACAGAGCAATCAAACTAAAACCTGAGCTTTAAAATTTAGCTACTATAGAATCATAGTTATTTTGCTTCTGCTTTCCCACCCATAAAGTGGGATTAGGAAGACTTTAAAAGCAAGTACGAGGATGTATTAAGGTGATGAACAAATTGGTTAGAACTCTATCTGGGACATCATTACCACAGTTTGCTTCCTGTCAAAGCTCAGTTTGCAAGCTGGTCCTGGTGGTGCACACCGGTAATTTCAGTCCCTTGACAGCAGAGACAGGAGAATCAGAAGTTAGAAGTCATCCTTAGTTTTATGTCCAGCATGAGGTCAGCCCAGGTTACATGAGGATTTGTTTCACACAGCCAATGATAGTAGTGAGCTAAGACACAGTAGTTTCCTATAAACTCTGCAAAGTTACCAATTATCCAAGGTCATGTGGCATATGAACCCATATTCCCTAGTGGCATGGCTATTCTAAAACACTGTTTTAAAAGATGTAATGATAACAGCTACTTAGAATGAGCTAGATCCATTGATTTTCATAGATTTATTATTTTAAGATCATGGCAAAGGTAAGAAGGAAATAGTATAGTTTTTAAAAAAGTACTTAGAAACAGAATCTTCTGAAGTTGTGATTCTACAGTTCAATGAAAACATAGAAAGAAAAGCAGATTGAAAGGGAGATGGTTATTCAACATGGTTTTGGTTATTTGTGGGTTGTGTTGGCACTTTCTTTCTGTTTGCAAAATAAGCCAAGCACTTCTTCCTTACTTTTATTTTCTTTGCTCCCCAGAGATCAGGCTGGATAAGTCATAATGCAGCACTGTATATAGTTATCAATTATAGTTAATATAACCGAATATCAAAATAACTCTGGAACTGATTTTTTTCCATCCTTGTATTTTCTTTTGCTCCTCCAGGTTGTGAAACAGCGATTTTCTTCCCAATGCGATCTAAGAAGATCTTTGGAAGCGTGCATCCCGTGAGACCAATGAAGCTTGAATCTTTTAGTACTTGTATTTGGGTCAAAGCCACAGATGTATTAAACAAAACCATCCTGTTTTCTTATGGCACAAAGTGGAACCCCTATGAGATCCAGCTGTACCTCAGCTCCCAGTCCCTAGTGTTTGTGGTGGGCGGGAAGGAGAACAAGCTGACTGCAGACTCCGTGGTTTCCCTGGGGAGGTGGTCCCACCTGTGTGGCACCTGGAGTTCAGAGCAAGGGAGCATGTCCTTGTGGGCAAATGGGGAGCTGGTGGCTACCGCTGTAGAGATGGCCAAAAGTCACTCTGTTCCTGACGGTGGACTCCTACAGATTGGCCAAGAAAAGAATGGCTGCTGTGTAGGTGGGGGCTTTGACGAAGCATTAGCATTTTCTGGAAGAATCACGGGCTTCAATATCTGGGATCGGGTTCTCAGCGAGGAGGAGATACGGGCAAGTGGAGGAGCCGAATCGTGCCACATCCGGGGAAACATCGTCGGGTGGGGAGTCACAGAGATTCAGGCGCATGGAGGAGCCCAGTATGTTTCTTAAGTGTTGTGAAACTCTGCTTGAAGCCAAAGGAGACTCACGCTTTAAATATATGCCAGTTGGAAAAGTCGTCTGAAAACTTCGGTGCGTAAGAAGAATACTTGAGACGAATGAAGGAGAGACTTGAGATCGTCTTTGTTTATCTTGGCAAAATACTGAATAAACAGTTGAAGGGAAGGCTTGAGAGAAGTCTCGGGATGTTGTTACTAAGCCTTATACGCTATGGTGCTTTCAGATTAATGTCTGCCTCTGTCAGATAAACCCTCAGATAACTAAACAGGACTGGACTCTGAACAGAGGGATGATTGTGTTACTTTTTTTTTTTTTTTTTGGTTAATTTTATTTTGGCCAGAGACATTTTTTATATTGGAAGAATAACAGAACAAGCTCTGTTGCCCGTTGTTCATTCTTCCTCGTGTGTATTTTGTGACAAAAGAGATGATGAGAAAACCATATTTATACCACAAAGTGACTTATTAACAAACATAAATGTAACTTACATGTTATAATCCAGTGTTCCATTTGGGAAAGGGTAGTTGTGTAATTTATATTGTGAAATGGATTTGTATTAATTTTATTTTTGTAAAAGTCTACTGTAAATAAAATGTTTTATAAAGTTAGCCTGTGTCCTCAAAACTTAAGTCTAAGGGCTGTTTTGAACATACTTTTCCTTTGTTCACTTAGAGTAGGCAAGTTGTTGGCAGAGACTGACTGCTGTGAAAACAGCAATAGTCTATGTTGTTAGACGCAAACTCTACTGCTGCTATAAGCTTTGGCGTCCTACAGGTGGTAAGAGGTAGAGTCTTGGCTAAATGCATCATGTCTCTGGACTTTAATGAGGAACAGAGGAAGAAATGAGTTAATGAGTCTATGAGCTTGTACCATTTTCTGCCCTGTTGTAACACAAACAAACATGTATTATCTGAGCTCTCCTGGTAGACACGGCACGTGCAAGCAATGGCCAGATGCATGCTCTAGCTCTTGACTTTACAAAATTTGTTTTCAAGAATTTCACAATCACTGTTATCAGAAAAATGTAAAACTGAAAGAGCTTATCCTAGTCTATGTAAGTTAGGATTTTGCGCATGCATAGACCTTCCAGGGTATGTGCGACCGATAGGCCACCAGCTGGACATGCATGGCAGAACTATCAGAGGAGAGAGCCAAGAATCTGGACACGAAGCAAGGCCTGTCCATTTTCTTCCGGTCATGGAGAGGCCAGAGAACGCTGCCCACTCAGGAGTTTGGGTAAGAACCCCACCAATCTCCTTTCGAGGATTCTATGCAAAGAATCCCAGAACCTTATAAAGCTGCTGTAGAAATACCGTAGAATCACGGTGAGCATGTATCCTCCTAAAAAGATAGTTGAAGAAGCTTGGGGAACCTTCCTGCTCATAAGACAGGGCCATGGATAAATCTGTAGGCGTCCAGCTGAGCTTCCTTAGGTATCTGCCTTGATCTGCTCAGTCAAAGAAAGGAGCACGAATCTAGTGTCTTTCAGAAATAAAGCCCCGTGGATCTAATATGATGAGGGATGTTCACAGAATTTGTACAGCTTCATCCCACTCTTGAAATCTATAAAGACAGGCCTATGAATCTGTAACAAAATTACTCAGCTATCAGCTGGTACCTAGGCCAGTCTTCCACTCTTATAATTAGACAACTCAGTGTTTCTGATTTCTTGCCCCATGCTAAGTTCTTACATAGCTATTCTCTGTATTGATTGAATTCTCATCTGGAAGAAATACTAGGCCCAACCTTAGAGAGTTAGGCGTGCTTTTCCTCTCTTTACAAGTGACTGTACAAATTAGATCTGTGTGGACACCTCAGAAGACATGAGCCAAGATTAGCACAAATGCATATGCTGACAATATCAACTGTACATTGTACTATTCACTCTAGTCTGTATTTGTGTATGACTAGCACAGTGGCATTTTGTGTACGCAAGCCAAGCATAGCTAATGTTTTCCCAGTTTCTTATAGTAAATTTGGCCTTTAAGTATTAATTATCTTATAATTGGAACATTTGACTAGTATCTACCATGGGTTGGTGATACTGACCAAATTAACTTATTGAGGGCAATGAAGAAACAGAATAAAATAAAAGTCATCGTTGGGTTATAAACGTAGACATTTCATGCCACCGCAGTACGTCTGAATAGGTGGCCTCCAAGGTCTTGTGATTCCTCCTTTATCTCAATTGCACCTCTTTTCTGAAGTGAGAGAATTCGAGTGTTAGTGGTCCACACAGTCATTAAGAAGGCACCAGTGCTTCTCAGTGGTACTTTGCGAAGCTCTACTCACTGGTGAACTATTGTGGTCTGTGTGATTGCTGGTGCCTTTCTAGTCTCTGTCTGTTTTGAATGCAGTCGCTATGGCTAGCAGTTCAGCTGTCATATTACAGCCCGAGACGGAGAGCAATCAGAGTAGCAGCCTGGGTGTCTGGTGGCCATGAAGCCAACGTGCTGGCTTGCTTTATCTTTCACTTCTCTGACATGAGAGAGAAATACAACTCTAAATTTTTAAATTCATTATTGTTGCAATCTCATCCAGATCCAGTTATTAGAAGAAAAAAAAAAGACAAAGCATTTTGCTTTTTTTCAAAACACCCAGTGTGCACATGAAAAAACATATTTTACAAATTCCCAGGAAGCTAACTGAAAGCCTAACAGTACTTAAGGAGCTTTAGAATGTAAGAGTGTCGGCGAGAAGACATAAGCAATGTGTGGAGCTGAGATAAAATATCCCTTGGCTTACCACCATGGCACATAGTTTTATGCTCCATGATGCTATTGAGAGCATTATCATATGATGGCATAGTAGAATAATTGTACAAGATGAGTCCAGTCATTAGGATGGAAATGTATGTATTATTAATACTTAATACTGTCTATATGGTTAATATCATTACTGGTATAATGTAGAGTGACTGAGTTTCCTGATTTTTTTCTGGCCCTTTCTGAATTTATTAAAGTTTCCATGACCCTGGGCAAACTGGGACAGTTGGTTTCTCTAGTGTATATTTATGTATGATTAGTAGGGAGACATTTGTGTCCATGAACAAAGCACAGTTGATGTTTTCCTTGCCTGTTACAGTAGCAATTGACCTTTAAGTATTAATTACTTTATATTTAGGACATTTAATGATTAAGTGTCTATCATGGGATGTCAGAACTTGATTTTATAGTTTGGTGCTTAATTGACTTCACAGTAGAGGCAATTAGATCGACAAATAGTAAGATCTTGTGATTGATTTTTATTTAATTTATTCTCTAATCATATATTAGGAAGCTCTTTTTTTTTGAAAAATATACCAGGACATAATACATTTCTTAAATTGTCTTTTAGCCAGTTAAGAAGCAGCATGACTAAGTGTAAAAGCCTTAACTAAAGCAACAGTGTATATTGGTTTGTATTATTCTTGGGTTCTATGACTATGGAGGTGTCAGGTTCCTGATCCTTGTGGCTCCATCAATCTGAGGAGCAGAAGAAAGTCACAGGCCCTCAGGTCAGAATCCAGTGTTTAAATTCTGGCACCACCAAGTACTGGCTTACCAATGAACAGGTACGCTCAACTAATTGCAAGTAATCCTCACACTTCTTAAATTATCTATCAAAACACAATCCCTCCTCAAACACAGAATTTTAAAGTAGATATTGTACATAAAAAGTATTTTCTGGCTCATCCGATCACTTTTGGAATAAGACATTTCTTAAAATATTTTATCATGTCCTTCTCATGTGCTAAAACATAGATAAACAAGGGAACAAAAAATAATCAAAAAGGGATGAGTCTTGGAATTATTGTGTTTTAAGATCCACACGCAGACAGTCCAGGCTGGCCAGGCTTTCTTTACCTCACAGCAACATCTGCTGGTGGAATTATGAAGGTGCAGAGTGACAGGCACCAGCTACGAGCGAGCGAGACAGCCACTTGACCACTGGGAAGTCCTTTTCTCTCCATCTCTGGAACCACTATTGGAAAGACATCTTGCCATGGTATGTTAAATCTTTTCCTCCTGATGGAAATATTCAGGTGGGATATTTGCAATAGGATTTCAATTTAAAAGATGAAACTTTACTCTTTCCACAGTGAAAATCAGTCTATCTGTGGCAATGTAAAATTAGTAATTCCTTATTCTGTCAAAAGAAATCTACAAAGAATATTAATAACAAAGGAACACTGAATACCTTCCTTTAAATTAAAACTAAGACACAGATAGTTGTGCACAGTGACTCGGGTCACTAGGATGAAAATGTATGGGTGACATGTAATAGTGTCCCTATGGTTCCTATCATTACATATTTGAAGAAGGGCTGATAATGTTCCCCTAACTGTGTGTGAGGTAGTAAGACTTGGAACTTTTTTAAAGCAATAATCGTGTCACAGATGTTATATGTGTATATGTATATGCATATGTTTGAGTGCGGGTGCACACACCTATGTGCATGGCTAGAGGTTAGAGAAGGGCATCAGGCGTTTCCTTGGATAACTCTCTGCCTTTTCCCTTTGATGAGGCGTCATCTCTGTGTGACTCTGTCTCTGCTTCACACGCTCCTGATGGCCCAGGTGTGTGAAAGGCCATGGTTGGTTTGTTATGTGGGTTCTGGGATGGAAATTCAGGTCCTGTGGTTACACAGGCTCCACAGGAAGCACTCTTAACCACTGAGCCATCTCTCCAGCGCCTGCCATGAATGTTTAATGGCTGAGTATCTCTCTCAGATAGGCATTATGAAATTCAGTGAATGGATATGGTTCTGCCTCCAGTATTTTAATATGAACTTAGTACATTGCAGATACTCAATTAGAAGTGGGAATAATGGTACTGGTGACAGGAAGAACCACAGCTATCAGCGGGCTGAATATTGTGTAGATTATAGGTATTTTATCTAGTTAAACGCCCTGAGCCATGTGATGTAAGTAAAGCTACTGCCATAATGAGCCAGTTATGTGACGAGCCAGTTTTCTCCGTTATTTTTTTTTTGAGACAACTGACAATTTAATTGTTTGAATTTTGTCTCACATAGAGAAAGAAATGAGGTAAATTTATCATAATTAACTGGGCAGTCTTTTCTAGGCTGTTTTCAGCACATCAGCAAAGAATTTGTACTCTTGCTGGGACAACGGTGTGTTTTCTCAAAGATTTTCTACTTAAATTTCAAATCATTTAAGGTCATCTCGTGGCTTGTGCAAGAGGACTGTATAAAAATTCTGTGGGATGGAGAAGTGCATTTCCAGCCTGACCTCTGATTCAGAGAGGCAAAGAAAGAACAGCGTTGCATGTAGATCTAATAGCAGGCACAGGCACAGCGTTACAGAGTTACAAGTCAATGATTTGCAAAGAGCTTCCTCATGGACCCAGGAATAATCAGGTGAAATTGAAGACACTCACGTTTTATAGGCCTTTTATAATATTGTCAGTTTCATGGGTGAAAGATATGGCAACTCACACTACACTGGGCCCAGGGTGCATTTCTGTTTTCTGATACAAGCATCAAGATCCATTGTCACACAGCAAAGAATGAGTCTGGAGAATTATTCAGGAGCGTGGACAACCTCTCAGATGTTACATGATATAAAATTACACATGGTGTAACTTGGGCAGAATGTAAATTCAACATCCAGTGACATCTTTGATTTAGTTTTAACCCAAAGGCCTTGTATTAAGTGTTTTTTTTCTTTCATTATTATAATGTTAATCTAGGTTTAATTATGTAGATGTCCTTTGTTAAAATAAGGGTGTTACTAACTACTAATTAGACACTGGAAAAAGCTGGAGTTTCACATTTTGAACTTGGGTCTTTATTTTGTCTGAAGTTAATTTCTGTGTGCTTTGATACAGACAATTATTTCGGCACCATTGCCTGAGTAGTCTACTCTTCTCTATCGCAGATTTCCCACTACATATTGGACTTCCACAGTGGCTGGGCTTGTGCTGCCCTCTCTGACACAGCACGGCTTTTCTCTTTGTGCAGCACTACTACGCTTCAGGAATTGCGATGGCCACACAGTCAATTCTCCTTCGTTAGAGTTCTTTGAGCTCTCTGACTCACTTTATCTGACTCATAAGTTTTAAAATCATTTTGTTTCATTTCATCAAATGTTCCATAAGTCCAATAATAAATAAAAAAGGGGGTGATTCCATCTGCTATGGGAAGTTCTATACTCTATAAAGAATGAAGGGGAGAAGGCTCACCCAGTCACTGTCAGTCTCTAAGATCAGTTTAGTTAAGGTCTCTTTTAGGGTTCTATTTATCTATCTCTACCTGTCCTGAACTCTGGTATCTGTAAGCACAATTAAGTTTCCAATCAATCCCTAGAATATTAGTTAATCTCTAACTAATCTAACATGGGATGCAAATGTAGGTCCATTGTCTAACCCTATAAACTTAAAAGAAACATGCCTTCAATGAATTTCTTCGGCTGGAGAGATGGCTCAGTGGTTAAGAGCACTGACTGCTCTTCCAGAGGTCCTGAGTCCAATTCCCATTCACTACATCATGGCTCACAACCATCTGTAATGAGATCTGATACCCTATTCTGGTATGTCTGAAGATAGCTATGGTGTACTCATATACATAATATAAATAAATAAACACACAAAAAAATCAATAAATCTTTTTTTAAAAAAAATCTAAAAAATTTTTTTTAGTAGTTTCTTTGTTACCATCTGCGCAGTCTCATGTTTAGTTGGGAAAGTCTCAGCCCATCCTAAAAAGGTATCGGTAAATACCATGTAATATTCATATCCAAATTTTCCTGTTATCTCTGTGAAGTCCATTTCCTGACAGACTCCTGGCTGGGTGCTCCAGTATTGAGTACTGGGGTTCAAAAAAATGTTCCATAAGTATTTCATTAAAATTTTACTAAATTCATTGAAAATTTATCTGTGCTACACCAGTTTCCCACCCATGAAAATGGGATAGCACCCCACATCTTTGTACTTTATATGACTACTTTCAAAATGATTTGTAATTTTATTATTAAGTCATTTATATAGTTTTCTAGGTGTTGTGTATAAATCATTATATATAGTATTTTTATTCCTGTTTGGTTGTAGGTGAGTATTATAATTAATTTTGGGGTCTAGGCTATGCTCTCCAGTGTCATAATTGATAGAGACGACACAGTAGCGTCCTCACCGCTTCACTGACTTAAATGCATGCGTCTACTCATCCACTATCAAATAGTCAGACGTCTTCTTCATTAAGGGAAGGAAGTTCCCAACATTTTCCAGTTTGATTTTTAATCTTATAAGACGTGTTTACTCACACCACGATACTCTTCCTGCTCAGTTTTTTTACTGTTGGGAAATTCAAATAGGAAACTATTTTGTATTCCTGGGACAAATCCAACGGGGTCATTGTGCACTTTATAAAATGGGTTAGCAACAGTTCCTCAGTCACAGGATACACGGAGAAACAACAAGAGTCAGCAGGTAAGCTCTAGTGGACACTCAGGAAATGTTACCTAGTTTCCTCCAAGCCTCCCTAGAGTCGTTTTTCTAATGTGTTTATTCCTGCTGTGAGCATCTATGTCCACGACTAAGATGAATGTGGGTTTTTTTCTTTCCGATAATGCCCTTTGTTTGGTGTTGGTTTGTGGATATACCGACTTGTAGAATTAGATGGAACATATACTTCTTTATCAATTATCTGGAAAATCAAGACACTATTCTAATCATCTACTCATTCTATTATTTGTTAACATCTTCCAGCAGAGCTGTTGGGACAGGGTTTTTCCTGATGGCAGAATTAAAGACATTAGTGGAACTGACTTGCTGCTCTTCAAGTCTGCTCATCCTGAGCACCCACTCATTGAACACTCTGTACCTTTCATTCTTCTTCCAAAGGAGTATCTTTTCACAATTCCCCTTCTTATTGTGAAAATTCATTAGATACAAAACAGGTAAATGGAATCTAAACAATGTGTGTAAAATAGATTTTACACTTAGATTTAAGGCAAACGCTACATATCTACCCAGTGAGAAGGAAAAGTTGCAAAGCTTGGCTTGGCATTATTCAAACATTTTCCTTTAGGGGTAAATACACAATCTCATTCCATAGGATTTCTCGTAGTCGAGTTATAAATATGTGAGGAATTTGATTTGCAAAATAATATAACTTTGAAAAATAGAACCGTGAACTATGACGAGCAAAGTGTGAGTGAGGACAGAGAACACCAGCGGGCCCTGGCCTCGTGTGCTCACCCACGGGGTTGGAGTTCTGAAGACAAGAGTGGCGTTGCCCAAGAAATTTATAATTGATAAGGACTTTGGAATAACTGTGGACACGTTGAAATGCAAGTCTTGGCCTGGAAAAGCATTGAGCTGAATCCCATGGGGAAGAAAACAGTAAGTTAAAACTGTAAGTACTATGTAAAGATCAACTTAAAACCCAGAATACTGAAGAAATTGCTGAATATATAAACTAACATTTTTTTTTATAAAGAAAACCTTTGGAGACATTAACACAAGACGAGGTCAGTAGAAATTAAAGATGCGATTGTGTGGCTAGCTGGCTCAAAGGTTGCATTAAGCTTCTAAGCAGGGAGGGGCATTCCTTCAAGTTCTCACAGAGACAGAGCTTAGAGATATTAGATCAGCCATGAACTACACGCTGCAGAGTGTGCTGACAAGAAAACCGGAATTCAAGAGGTCAGCCCACAGGGAAGGGACCAGAGTGCATCTTGCGAAGTGACTCAGAATTACGTAATCTTTGGCCAAGTCAGTGATCTAAAAGAGAGCCTGCTTGTTATGACTGGAGGAGAGACCAGCTGTGAGAGACAATGCTCCGTCTTTGAAAGCTCCTCACACCAAAGAGGCCCAAGAGGAAGGCTTTGGCTGAAGGTGAAAGGTCACCGGGAGAAAACAGCTAGGTCATGACAAGAACCAAATACTCCAGCAAGATGAGGGTTTTCTCAAGAAGTCCTGGATCTCCTGGCACTAAAGGTACCCAAATAGATGCAGGCTGTCATGACTGTTACTATCACCATCTTAGCTAATATTTAGCTATTTATCTAGGCAGTTAGATAAATGCCATTGTCTGAATATCTCAATTTATACATGAAGAAACAAATGCTCAGAAAGATATAAGCACCACCAATATGCAGTGGAGCTGGGACTGCGCAGTAGAGGTGGTTCTGGGGTGAAGTGTCAGGGTTAGTCTTAGTCAGCTGTTCATGTACAAAGTGATGAGGTGGAGATTGGTAACTTCCACACAGTCCCTGTTCATCCGCACAGCTGCCTGCACATCTTCTGAGACCCACTGCTTCCGAACTCCACACTCTGGATGGTTCTGCTGAAGCCCTTTGCCATCTCCTTTCTTTTCTGATCTCAAGATGTCAACAGACAACTGATCTACATGATCTGCCTGCGATGAGGATGGATCAGTTCAGAAACAGGTTGCCAGAGTTGGACCGGAAGCGGAAAACGTGATTGGATACGGACTTTGCGACATTGCTGTTCATAATGATGTGAACGGGATGGTGTGAAGGCCCATGCTGCGGGACATAAAATAAAGCAACACACCAGGAGGGTGATGAGCCACAGCTTTTGGGGTCACCACTGAGGCCCGAGTCAGGTCAATGGGAAATCAGATCTACTCATGGACTTCCAGTCATGGACCAACAGAGAGCTGCTCCTCCTCTTTCTCTCCGCCCTCTCTCTTCCCCCATCTTCCTTTTAATTTTTCTTCTTCCATCTCTTTTTATCCTCTCCTTCCTCCTTTTCTTCTTCCTTCCTCCCTTTCTTCTTCCTTCCTTCTTCTCTTCTTCCCCTTTGTGTTTCTTTACACTTTCTTCTCCTTTTCCTTTCTCCTCCCTTCTTTGTCATCTTCATTCTCCTCTTTTCCTCCTTCTCTTCCTCCTCTTATCTTCTTCATCATCCTCCTTTTCTTTATCCACTCCATCAAGTCACATATATCAAGGTCTTCTGCTCTTTTAGGTGTTACTACCCAGTACAATGGGAAAATAGGGTTTCTGCTCTGCCGGTCTCACAAGTAGCGCTGATCTAATGAGCACAAATGGATTAATATAATGTTTGTCATGAACGTTGTCTGATTTTATTACTATAATGTTATTGTAAGTACTGTCACTGAACAGATGGCTGCTAACCTTTTCGTGAGAGTAGAAGTCCTTGAGAATGAAGAAGAGGATACCACAGATCAAAGAAGACAAGTCTAACAGTGAGAAGAAACTACAGGTAATGAAGAAAGACACACCAAGGAGCTCATTAGAGCTGCTCACGGGGAGTATCAACTGAAGACTTGCAGAGCAAAGAACTCATTTCTCAAAATCCCTTCTGCTGTACAACTCACATGAGCTGTGGGAGGGACTTTATAGTCCCTTCAGCCCTCAAAGTCAAAATCCCGGACTATGGAGGCCCAGTCAACCATAGGTCAAGTTACCATTGATTTTATGGCAATTTTCATAACACCGGATCAAATAAACCAAGTCATTTGTTTATTTCAGATGCTTGCAGTGAATTTAGAGTTCATTTTGTGTATCAAAGATCTCTTTGTCATTGAAATAACATTTCAAAAGCCCTGAAAGCATGAGCTAAGCTCCTGGCAGCTGGAAAAAGAGAATTCAATTTTCATATAAATCTATTGTCCACATGTTCTAAAATACTTGGCCTGTCTATAATTTTTATGGAATTTGTTTTCAAAAAAAAATGGTTTCAAGGTGGCAAAAATTAAAGCATAATTGTTTTTCTGGGCGTGTAGCAAATTTAATCAATTTCTTCCTTCTCTTTTTTATCCTCTCCTTCCTCCTTTTCTTCTTCCTTCCTTCTCCTCTTCTTCCCCTTTGTGTTTCTTCACACTTTCTTCTTCTTTTCCTTTCTCCTTCTCTGAAGGCAATTTTACTTCAAGGCCAAAGGAAATTAGGAACAAAAGCACTAGCTAATGTTATTAATGGCAAATCTTTCCAGGGGAGCACAGACTGAGTGACAAACACGGCCATCCATGGTGCTCAGACATATCCCTGCAAGTATCAGGAACATATATGACGCTTGAGCTTCAGGTGGAGACAATACCTTGGTCCTTGGCAGGCAATAGGCATTCTGAGAATGGGGTGGCAGTGGGTAGCACAGTAAGGCAGGGTGTATGGAAAGATAGAACGGAGCAGTGGCTATGGATGGACAGTTGCTTTTAGATGCCAAGAGATAAAAAAGAATGCTTTGGGTTTGTTGTTGTTGGTGGTGGTGATAGAGGTGGAGGTGTGTGTGTGTGTGTGTTGCTTTTTTTCAGTAGTGGGGATTGAACGTCTTGCCTTGCTCACCTGGCTGAGAGGTCTACCACCGATCCACACACCTTGAAAGAGTGTACCCTCTATCTCACTGCTAACCCAGTAAAGCGGAGTGGCACCAGAAATCAGCAACCTTCTTCAGGCCTGTCTTCCAAGGTGTAACACCAGTAAGAAAGACTATCGTTTTCCTGCCAGAGGCTGCCACATGGAAGTCCTGGTTGGAGAGCTTGTGGCTCCTGAAGCTTTAGGTGAGTAAGCACAGGAGGACAGAGGCCGCCATTCTGGCAGGGCAGCAGGGAGCTTCCATATGGGCCCTTTCAGAAGCAGAGTCACAGGGAGGATGCTACCAGTGTACCTTGCTGGTAGGCCTGGCTAAAAGGTCATTAGACTGTGGGCTAGCCTGGGTACCCCGGGCACAGAGCACATACAGGGAATTCTTGCAAACTCCAAGAAACCTGGGACTAGGAACTAGGAACATATAGGAGCACTCTGCAAGAAGCCGAGCCTGTGGGATCTGAACTAAGAGGCAGTTGATGGGCAGGATGTGAACCTCATGTATTTTTATCAGTGAAGACTGAGACTACCTGAATGCACATGAAATCATTTAATATATTATCCTCTGACCTGTCCTCTGTTTTATTTTAAAGCAAAACAAGATTTCAGATAGGTAAGAAACAAAAACAAACAAATAAATATACATATTATGTGTGGATTAGTTGAGCTCTTGATTCAAATGTAACAACAAAGACGTCCTTATTTATTTACTTATTTTGGTGGTATTTAATGTACTTTCAAATCAATCTCAAGTCATTTGAGTTAGAGAAGCCATCACATGTTTTCCTGTGTATCTTACATCTGTTTTGTTTTTAGATAAGATCTCACTATGTAGCCGGGCAGTGGTGGCACACACCTGTAATCCCAGCACTCTGGGAGGCAGAGGCAGGCAGATTTGTGAGTTCAAGGCCAGCCTGGTCTACAGAGTGAGTTCCAGGACAGTCAGGACTATACAGAGAAACCCTGTCTCGAAAAAAAACCAAAAAATCCCAAAAAAAACAAAAAGTAAAAAATAAAAATAAATAAAAAATAAAAAGAAGATCTCATTATGTAGGTTGTCCTGGAACTCACTATGTAGCAAAGGTGTGCTTTGAACTCACAGAGATCCACCAGCCTCTGCTTCCCAAGTGTTGGAATTAAAGGTGTGTACCACCATGTCTGGCTCTGTGTATTTTATATAACCCAAGATACTTCTTAGTTTTGAAAAATCAAAATAAAAGGAACTAGACATCTTGACAGGAATCATGGGTGACATAGTACTCTGGATGAGAACCATAGGAATGGCGGGGCGTTCCGTTCTCAGTGAATATCAGTACCTCTTCTTTTCATCAAGCAAAGAAGAGGCCAACTCAGCCAGCTCAGGACACATTATGACATCTAGAGAAAGAAAAAACTGAACTCCCCCCTCTGTGTGCTAGGCCTACTCATAGGAGCCATCAAGCAATTCATCAGATTTCTGCTAAACACGTCCCCAGCTCAGCTCTTGCTCCGTACCTTGGAGTATGCTCTTCACTATCCCTTCCGTGTGGTCAGCCAGCAGATCGGCCTTGGTGATGGCAGCCAGGGACAGGTAGTTGGACATGTTCCTACACAGCTCCTTGCTGCCTCTGTGGAGGAATTTCACTGCGATGGGGACAGCTAAGACCATCACGGGGGTCCGGTTGTAATTCTGAGGAGATATAAGAAGGCAACAAACAAGTAACTCATTGTCCGTGCGTTATTCATTCACCTCAAACACATTCACGGGGCTGCGAGAGTACAGCTGTGAAAACACAGGCCCGGCCCTGGCTGCACCTCATGCGCCCCTCTCTGCGTTAGAGGAAGGCTTAGGGGCAGTTGATAGCATGAGCGGAAGGTATGGCCTGTGAGGGGCAGGGTGCTAAGGAGAACACATCCAGCCAGAAAGTGTCAAGAAAGACTTCTAGAGAAATGGATGCCTTAGCTGAGACTGAAGGGATAAGTTGGAGGTAGTCGTGAAAGAGTGAGGCAAAGACTGGAGTAGAAAGAGTCACTGTGGGAAGGTGCGGGGGGACATGGTACAACTGGGGGACTGTGGGAAACTATGTATAGTTGTAGCGGACTAGGTGGGAAAATTGGCAGGACCTGGAAAGGCCAGTGGGCACGTGTATACTGGGAGGCTGGTGGGTTTGGAACTAATCCGGAGGGTAATCAGGGATCAAGGGGAGGGACAGATCATTGGGTTTATTTATTTATGTTTTAAAAGATTTATTTATTTTTATTTATATGAGTACACTGCAGCTGTCTTCAGACACACTAGAAGAGTGCATAAGATCCCATTATAGATGGTTGATGAGTCATCATGTGTTTGCTGGGAATTGAACTCAGGACCTCTGGAAGAGCAGTCGGTGCTCTTACATGCTCAACCTTCTCTCCAGTCCATGAAATAATTTTTAACAACATGAATAGAAGTGGAGAGCACTGTAAAGTGTAATCAGTTTGTTGTGGAAATACAAATACTACATCTTCTCACAAGTGTAGTTAAAAAGGTGATTTGGCACAAATAGTCTGGAGGGGATTGAAGCTCAGATAATGGGGAGTAAAAACATTTGGATAGGACAAGTGCTAGTATTTAAAGCTTGGCAGGACAAACAATATTCAAGGGGGGGAAATGCTGATTTCACAGTATAAGTATTGAGAGAAACACACTGGGCTCAGGTATATGGAATGCTACTATGTGTCAATTAAAAATGCTAAATTTTTAGCTAATGATAACTAAAGAAAAAATAAACATGAGAGTAAAACCTGAAGGCATTCTAGACCCTAAGATAACTGTATTCTTATTTATTTTGTGACTTATTTTACATGTCTCATAAATGCTGTCATTGGCACTTAGTTACACCACTAGAAATAATTTTATATATACACATATATATACATACATACATATATACATACACACATATAACACTTTCCCTAGCACTTAAACAAAGAGCAGAGCTATATTATATACAATGTGTTTGGGAGCTGACTTTGTATCCTTATATTATAAATAAAAGGGGTTGATCTTTTTCTGTGTGAAATGCACTTTGCATTCCACCCATAGGTTCTACTTTCTAATACTTCCAACAATTCTAAGCTTTGCTAGGTAGGTCCTCATGATCCGACTGAATAATGAATGAATAAAATGTACTAGGGCTTAGAGATGGCCACTGCCTGTCACCCATGTAAAAGGCTGAACATGATGTCATGTGCCAGAAATCCCAGCACTGGTAAGGCAGACACAGGATGATCTTCAGGGCTTGTTGGCTTATTAATCTTGTCAAATTAGTGAGTTTCATGGTTAGCCAGAATCCCAGTCTCCAAATATAAGGGCACACCAACAGAGGAAGACACCCAACATCAACCTCTGGCCTCCACATGCAGCCACACACAGAGACATACAGACACACGGACACGTACAAACATGTACACGTGCATATGCCATACACACAGGGGTGGGAAGTAGGAAGGAAGAAGGAAGACTGTGGATATGTGGTGATGGCTGTCCCAGAGAACACAATGTGGTGGGGAGGGCTTGTGATGGAAAGCAGACTCTGGATTCCACCCCGGGCTTTGCCACCCCCTTGCTGGCTGAACACAGGGATGTCACCCAACTTTCTAGATCATCCGTAATGGTGACTGTCATCACATTTTCCCATGGAGCAGTCTCTGATAAGTAGGTCTCACTGCAGACACAACATCAACTGACTGGCACAGGAAGACTTTCCAGGCTGCTAAAGGACCAATGGCCTTGGAGAGAAGGTCAAGTAATGACTACCCTTCAGACAGGGGGCACACTGAGTAACTAACTGTCTGGGCTTACTCTGCAACAGAGTAAACCATCATTGACGGGAGGCCAGGGATGGTGGGCAAGGGTGGTAGGATAGAAACTTCATCAGTTAATGTGAATGTCCTTTTTCTTTAGTAATCAGTTTCTGGGTTTCTGGTGGGGATAGCCACAAGACTGCACACAGCAGGTCCCACCTTCCCTGCAATCAGCGGTGGCCGCGTGCAAAGCAATGAGATAAGGAAAGCTTAGCATGCTCAGCTCCACGGCTACTATTGGCATGATGTGACTTGGCTCTTCATTCATCTTCCTCTTTACATCTCGTTGGAACAAGGACTTGGTAACAGGGATGGAAGCAGCTATCTATGACCATGCATAGTACAGAGAAAAGGGGGAGCTTCCACATTTGCACTAGACTGACATTTCTGAATTGTTGGCTGAGAGATAAAAATGCCCTGCATAGCTTAACTGACTGGCCTTTGTCACGGCAGGTGAGCCTGTGTTCTGTCTAGAACAGGGTTAGTCCAGAACCATTTTCATTCTCAAAGCGTCTTCAGTAGCTTAACGGGAAAGTTATGTCCTTAGGCAGGCAGTATGGAATTTAGAATTTCATTTTAGCACAAAGCCTATAATAAAGATCAAAGGAGGAACATGAGGCCAGGACTGCCACGCTGCTACAGTATCTCTGAGCACCATTATGACATCTTAAACATGGGGCAGTTGGACCAAGGAGGATACTAAATGGGAGAAGACGGTGTCTTGACCCTTATACCAGGCAAAACAAAAATAAATTCCAGGCGAACTGCATATCAAATAGTAAAACACAAAGTAACAGTGAGTAAGGAACATAGTCAGTGTACCCAGTGGCTTTGGGATGGTGAGCAGCTCCTTAAATCTAACTAAAATACTACCATAAAAAAAGGGAATGTAAAGTGCATAAAAATAACGACATCTAGTCCAGTGATATTCTGAGGAATGAAAAGATAATCCAAGGGACATATACAATGTGTGACCCATTTATTCAACAAAGGTCTAGCCATAACCAGAATATATACAGACAAACTTTAGTCAATCAAAAAGGCACGGGGCCAAATGAGAAAACAGACAGAGGATTTGAAAGGATGCTTCCCAAGTAAGGATGCAGAGACTGAGCAAACTCCTGAAAACGTGTTCACTTTCATCCCAATTAATTTTGATCTGGGACTATCCACACAGCCTTGCTCACTGAGATGTCATCAAGACATGAATGAATTCCTCTGTAAAAGAGGCCCCAGTCCTACACATTCCGTTTTCGGGTAGTTTTTAAGTGATGAGTAGATGAGTTGAATATTCTGTGCATAGCCAATCAACCTCAGTCTCTAATACCTACTCTTGAGTATGTATATAACACTTGAGTACATGTGCCGAAACAGTCATCCATCTTCCTTCTGTTAATGCACTCTTTATGTGCTCCGCAAGGTTAATTCGTTGTTTTTCACCTGTCTCGATTACCTTATATTGCTGCTTCTCTGAATTCACATTCAAGTTACTTCTGCCACAGCTCTGCCTTCTACCCCAACCCCCAGTCTTCTCTTAGGCTATATTTATAGTCATCCAATCTCTGCATTACATGGAGGTTTCTGACAATTAAACTTCCATATTTTGCTCCTATCCTGAGTGGTCAAAGCCTAGCATTGGGAGCTTTTCAAAACAAACCCCAGGTCAAAGCTACCATACATACACGGAGTCTTTCTCCAAGAGTAAGTTGGAAGTAGAAAGGAACATATCTTCCATGAAAGGATTAGATCTTCAGACACTTTTTAATTAACTGATAAATAGTTAATTAATTAAGATGAGGTCTCACTATGTAACTCTGGTTGGCTTTGACCATTACATAGACCACGCTGGCCCCAAACTCAGAGAGACTTGCCTACTTCTGGCTTAGTCCTGGGATTAAAGGTATGTACCGTATGTGTATGTGTACATACTTAAAGATTTATTTATTTATTTATTTATTTATTTATTTATTTATTTATTGTATATGAGTACACTGTAGCTGTACAGATGGTTGTGAGCCTTCATGAGGTTCTGGGAATTGAATTTAGGACCTCTGCTCCGCCAGCTCTCTCCAGTCAGCCCACTCGCTCCAGGTAACCGTGCTTGCTCTGGCCCAAATATTTATTTTATTATTATATGTAAGTACGCTGTAGTTGTCTTCAGAAGAGGGTATCAGATCTCATTACGGATGGTTGTGAGTCATCATGGGGTTGCTGGAATTTGAACTCAGGACCTTTGGGAGAGGAGTCAGTGCTCTTACCCACTGATACATCTCACCAGCCCAGTCTTAAGCATATTTATCTGTAACTTGAAAAACTGAAGGCGGTGGTCTCAGGAAGTGGGCCTTGCTAACTGTGAGCACAGACAAACACAGAGAGGGGCTGGATTGATGGAAATCGTTAGGGTCTGTTTTAAACTCTGGCAGCAGCAATGAAAGGACAGGTCTTCTTAACTAATCAGATTGTATTCTTTTTCTAATGCCTCTGAAGTGAGGAACCAGTACAAAAACAGAAAATCCTCCCCACAAGTGTATAATGTCATCATGAAAAAACAAAAAGAAAATAAACTTCAACACACTCAATTTTTGCGCCTTCTCCTCACACATATAATTTGGAAATCTCTCAAATGAAACAAAAAGTAAAACATTAAGCAAAGAGCAAACAGTTCATTCAAGTCCGCAGAGATCACCTCCAAAGGCACTCCATCTCAAAACTGTGTCTAGACAGCCCCTCCCATATCAAAAGCCACAGGCACTGCTGATGAGAGACACCAGGGTGTGTGTAAGGGTCTGGGGGCCAGGATGACACTGTCCAAGAAAAATCCCACGGACCTAACAGATAACAAACAACTTCTGCTCGGCAGCTGGGCTTCATTTCAAAGGCATCTATGGCAGCAGATCTGGGCACAGCAAGTCATTTTATCTTTAGAGTTATTTGGATCACGGAGCTGCTAATGGGATACATGTAGAGAACAGTCCAGTGGTCACCATTCTCCAACAAGTAAGCCAGCGTCAACAGCAGCTGATAATGCCACAGCCTATGACAGAGTTTGGCCCTCAGCATCGACTGGAGCAGGCTGTGTGAATAGTACCTTACAAGGGCAGAGCCAGGGGACAAATGGAGGTCACTTCGTTGTGCAAATGAACGTATTCCCCGAGATCTGCTACAGCTCGTCGGAGACGTGGAACAAAGGGGCCTTGTTCCACGACGCCAAGGATTCCGTTTCTCAGCTTGATTGGCACCATTTGAGCTCTTGGTGGAGATTTTGCTTTTGAAAATGCGCTTCGGGAACCCTTGCCAGTGTTTTAAAACTGGAAAGAATAAAGCAAAGGAGAAGAGCAGCAGATGCAGGGCGATAGCCCCCGAGCCGCTACTTTGCTCTCAGGTGCCGAATTCAACTGGAGCCATAGAAAAGCAACAATCTCTAGAGATGTCCAGCTTCATGTATTAAAATGGGGCTCCCTGGACAGTCACCCAGCCTCGTCAAGCGGACAGACAGAAGGCTTGATTCCTACTAGTGTAGCCATCTGGGAATCTAATTGACACATTCATTTGGTTTTCCCAGGGGGTTTCCTGACAAGTGAGAAGAAAGAAGGTCTGTGGGTTGTCCCACCCATCACATTTCATTCTCCTGTCCAAGGACAGCATCCAAAAGCCCACTGGACAGACATATGCTTGCCCAGGAAGCCACAGAATAGTATCTGCTCCCAAGCCCATACCTTACTCATTCAGTAAACATCACTTGAGTGTACCTACTGCTTGCCAAGTGCTACTTTAGGTGATGGGACTAGCTCAGTGAACAAAATAAAACGCAATCTGGGGAGGGAAGAGACAGGCAAACAATGCCCAGTGTAACTACTGAATAAATGGCTCATTGTAAATAGTTAAATGCTGGGTGGGGTCATGGTGACAAAGCACTTGTCACACAAGTATAAGGACCCTAGGGTTCCCAAAACACACATGAAAGCTGGGTGGGTGTGGTGGCCTACCTACTATCCTGGAACTTGGAGGTGGAGAGAGGGGCAAGCTGGTTGGCTCTGGTTTCATCAGGAGATGCTGCCGCAATAAATAAAGTGAAAAGCAGGGGAAGAAGACACCGAGTGTCCACTACTGGCCTCCACATGCATCCCGAAGACACAGGCAAAATAATAATAAAGGAGAGCGATGCACTGTATATTATAGTCTCCTGCGGATGATAATATCGACTGGGGTTAATGATCACATGATATTTCCCATATCCGGAACATTTTTTTATTTATTTAGCATCTGGTTATTTACTCATTAAAACAAACCCACAAGGCAATTACTTCTATAATCTGCACTTTATAGATGAGGCAATAAAGGCACATAAGTGTTCATTTGCCCAAGATCACCCTATAGGTAAATTCATGACAGAAAGGGGATTGCTTGTTGAGTAAACCTCTGGCTTATAAAACCAGCCTCACCCAGAAGGATTCTAAAGGAAATACTCTGAGCCGTTCTAGGTCCTTTGTACTCAAAGCTGTCCCACAGTATTGAGTGGGGGAAAGCCGGCACGAGCGGTGTGTGTACAATCAAGCAGGCTAGTTCTTTTACAGTGCAGAGAGATCTGTATTTCCTGACTTGTGGGTTACTTCTGGTCACTTCTGTACCCATTGCCAGCCAGCTTGGATTACTTCATTCACTGGCTCTCCCACAGTGGTAGCTGAGATGAGACAGCGGATAATGCAAAGATGATTAACTATGACGTCAGGTCTGCTAAGCAAGGCGGGTGGGGAAGGGTGATTGCACTGCTTTATATGATGAGGTTAAACCTAGGCACTGGAAAACAACAAACAAATTAGGTGCTGGTTCCAGACTTCTGCCAACTCTCTGGAGTTACATTCTAGTGCATTGACTATACCAACTGTTAGAATACCTGTGCCCCATTTTCACCCCCACCTGCTCTCTCTGAGTGGGTCTTTATGCAGAATGTCTCCTGTATCTTTCCTTTCATGGTTTTTCTGGGCGAAGGGTAGTGACTGAATCCATATAGCAACTTGGAAGCTCCTAGCTTCAGGTAAGTTGTGGTGTGAGTCAGGAGTTCCACTTCAGGTCTACACCACATACAGAAAGCTTTTGCAATGACGGACTCTCCTCATGTGCACCCACCAGTCTGCAGTCGATTTTTAACATTTTTGTGTCCTACCTGGAGTCAGCTGGATACCTGTGTCCATTGGCCTACAAGACCGAGGATTTATTTGCAGGTTACAGACCACTATGCTTACCGATCTCTGACTGAACTGCAATGGCCACAGGCAAGCACTTCATGTGCCACGTCGTCGCCTTGAGGTCTCACGGTTCCAAACAGTAGGCACTGCTAACTACCTTTACTTTACAAAGGGCAAAGTAGAGACTTAAGGGAGCGAATTTGCCAGTTTCTCATCTGCAGAACAAACAGGTGGGTATTCACGGTATAGTGAAATAGACTTAAAAACAAGTTAGTTGGGTGGGGGAGATGGCTCAGTAGCCAGGAGCCCTCGTAGTGCAGGCCTGAGAGCCTGAGCTCAGAGCCCCTAGCATCCACATAAAAAGCTGAGCAGGGCTAACTGTGCCTGCAGTGCTCATCTCCAGCCTGTGAGAGACCATCTCGTGAGAAAGTAGGACGCGACAGAGGACACCCGCCATCTTCCTTTGCGTCCCCCCCCCCCCCCAGCATGCTCTCACGCTCGCTGCGGTATTATTTTGAGTTCTTTACAGCATAGCTCACATAGAGCAGGGACTCGGTAGGATTTTCTCGGTTGATTAGTTAGCAACCTGCTGCCTTCGCCACCAGTGGTTCGTGGTGTCGTTTTACAGTATCTAACAGGCACAAAAAAAAGCCTCTCAGTTCAGAGACATCGTGTGTTCACATAGGCTGCCAGCTCAGCCTCCAGTTGCGCACTGCTGCGCACTGACATACCTGTAAGATGCAACTCATGATATCAGAGGCGATTTTTGCATGCGGAGTGTCTTCGTCTTTCCCTGCAGGCCTCAGGTTGTGTTCCAAGCAGGAATCCCACAGTCCCACCAGGGCCCTGGCATGCTTTTCAATGGATTCTGTCTCTCTGATGGCTGTTGTAATTCTTGTGATACAGATTTCAACCACCGCCTGGTCATTGTTATTAGTTTGGTAATCCTATTTAGGACAAAAAGAAAAAAGAAAAAACCTTTAAGTTATTAAGTACTCTAGAAGGCTGTCCATTAAAGGAAGCAGTACTGAGTTGTACTGGAAATGAGGATGTCACTAGGTACTAAGAAGTGAGGCTGGAAAGCCCATTACAGTTGGCCTTCCTCTTGTGGAAGAGGCAGGAGATACATACAAGGTCCAGTATCATTAACAGGAAGGAGGTGCAGCTAGTTGGAGGAGCCGGATCATTCCTAGGTAAGCAAGGGCATGCTTCAGAACATTTCAGTTTCAAGTCCCTCCTTTTCACAGTGATGTTTTAGATACGTGCATGGAAAAAAATTTGAGTTGCTTTACAATTTTCCCTATCAGCTTTTTCTCAGAGTCCGGTAGGACACAGTGTTTCATTTCTGTCTTCTTTAACTCAAGTAAGTACCAAGCCCAAGCTAGCTTTCACCAGCCACATTCTCTCCTGTCTTTATTATCTTCCATGTACTTCATCATCTTTACGAAGAAAAATACGATGCCTTAACATTTCTAAATGTGGAAAAACAAACATGCACAACAAAAACACTTGTTGCTTTGAGTTGGAAAATGCTCTGACCGAACACCACAATGGGAGTCTCACAGAACTGGAGACATCCAGGGTAGGCGAGCATTTGGATGTCAGTACTGAGGTAGCCAACTGGGAGTTTTCACTCCTAACATTGTTTTTATTGTTATAATGGGGGCAAAACTATATCCACATTGTGGTCATCTATAGCCCATTTTTTTTTCCTCCAGAAGAGTAATTCTCTGAGGCAAAGGACAAAAATAATTTTGAGGCCCCTAGTCCATACTACTAAGCTCCCTTCCAGAAATATCTAACTAGTTTAAACTCCCATCATCTGGGTGAAAATATGATCTTTTCATCGTGATTTTGCAAGAACCAAGCGTTTTTTAATTTTGCCTAATCTGACCAGTGGAAAACGGTGTCTCATTACTGTTTGGCGTAGACACTTCCTTGGACCAAAGCGAGGACGCATATTGTCATGTGTTTATCTGCTATTTGTATTTCCTCCACTGGGAACTGGGCAACGAATGCACAGTCTATTTTTCCTTAGTGTTTTCATTTTCTTTTTGATCTTTTTTGGAACAATATTTTTCCCTACTAAGGATATTGAGTCAACATTTGAGCTATAATTCTGCACAGGCTTCATTGTTCCTTCTCAAAATTGCCATTTATTAACAGACCAAGAGTTTAGACGCTTAATTTTTTTAAAATTTTTTATTGGCTATATCCTATATTTACATTTCATTTCCCTTTTTCTGGTTCCCTGCACCCCCCAAAGGTCCCACATGCCCTTTTCCCTCCCCCTGTCCCCCCATCCACCCCTTCCCACTTCCCTGTTCTGGTATTCCCCTACACTGATGCTTTGATCCTTTCCAGCACCAGTGTCCATTCCTTTCTTCTTGTTGGACATCATTTGGTATGTGGATTGTGTCTTTAGTGTCCCAAGATTCTAGGCTAATATCCACTTATCAGTGAGTGCATACCATGGGTATTCTTTTGAGACTGGGTTACCTCACTTAGTATGATGCTCTCCAGCTCCATCCATTTCTCTAAGAATTTCATGAATCCATTGTTTTTAATGGCTGAATAGTAGTACTCCATTGTGTATATATACCACATTTTTTGTATCCATTCCTCTGTTGAGGGACATCTGGGTTCTTTCCAGATTCTGGCTATTACAAATAAGGCTGCTATGAACATAGTGGAGCATGTATCCTTATTGCATGCTGGGGAATCTTCTGGGTATATGCCCAGGAGTGGTATGGCTGGGTCCTCCGGAAGTATCATGTCCAGTTTTCTGAGGAACTGCCAGACTGATTTCCAGAGTGGTTGTACCAGCTTGCAGTCGCACCAGCAGTGGAGGAGTGTTCCTCTTTCTCTACATCCTCGCCAACACCTGCTGTCTCCTGAGTTTTTAATCTTAGCCATTCTGACTGGTGTGAGGTGAAATCTCAGGGTTGTTTTGATTTGCATTTCTCTAATGATTAATGATGTTGAACATTTTTTAAGGTGTTTCTCAGCCATCCAAATTTCTTCAGGTGAAAAGTCTCTGTTTAGCTTTGTACCCCATTTTTGGATGGGGTTATTTGGTTTTCTGGGGTCTAACTTCTTGAGTTCTTTGTATACATTGGATATTAGCCCTCTGTCAGATGTAGGGTTGGTGAAGATCTTTTCCCAATTTGTTGGTTGCCGATTTTAAATTATCAAGCTTTTGAGTTTTATAATTCTCCCCTTCTAAAATTAGAAACTTAAATTATTTACTGTTTTAAATTTAAAATTTTTATAAAGTTCTATTTAGACCTCGTGCGTATGGCTGCTCTTCCCTCATGTACATCTACGCCACACACGAGTGCCTGAAAAGGTGAGAGAGGGTGTCGGATCCTCTAGAACTGGACTTGTAGGTGGTTATGAACGGCCACATGGGCACTGGCACCCACCTCCAACTAAGTCCTCAGGAAGAACAACGAGTGCTCCTAACCACTGAGCAACCCAGCTCCACATATTTATTAAGGTAAAAGACGTGGCATAGATATGGTACAAAAGATGTAGAAAACAGGGTTGGCAGTACAGAGCAGAGCCCCTGGGGCCCCGTTCTTCAACCTCTGGTTTGATTCTCCAGTGGAAACGTGTCCGCAGCGCTTTGTGCTTTACAATGGCATTCTCAGCAACTCAGAAACCATCCACCTTCTCTGTGTGTGAGCCCTTTAACTGCATTTTAGATGGAATTTATCGTTTTACAAAATTATTTTTTATGTGTGTAAATGCTTTGCCTGCATGTGTGTTTGTGCAAAACTTCCATGCCTAGTGCTCATGGAGGTCAGGGGAGGGAACTGGATCCTCTGGCACTATAGTTCGGATGGTTGTGGTCTACCATATGGGTGCTGGGAACTGGGCCTGGGTGTTTTGGACGAATAGCTAGTGCTCTTAACTTAACCGTATTCTCCTCAAATGATGAAATGGCAATCTATATAGAGACAGACAATCAGAATTAGTAGCATAGTTGATTAAGCTTGCTGAATATAAAAATCACTAAACAAGAATTTGTGTTAAGGAACTGCTGAGATGGATAAATGGTAGAGCACGTACTGAAGTAATGACCAAGTTTATCCCTGAAAGAGGATAGAGAGAATGGACTATATAGAGTTTTTCCTCTTTCATGCACACTGGAGTGCATGTGTGCACGCGCACACACACACACACACACACACACACTCCTACTACAACAAGAACAAATAAAATAGATTTTTTTTTTTACAAAAAGAATGTCATCTTCAGCTCTAGCTAAGAATATGCAATGCTTATACATCTAGGAAAGATCCACATTACTCAGTTCATGCTCTAGGAGGTTCAGTCCCCAGCACCAGCATGGCGGCCTACAACCATCTGTAATTCTAGCTCCAGAGAAACCAGTGCCTTCCTGTGGTCTCTGTGAGCACCAGACATGGAAGTGTGGCACAAGCATATATGCAGGAGAAAAAACCCACACAATTTTGTTTAAAAGATATTATAGAGTCTTGAATTAAAATGTGAGGTGTAATATCGCCAGAAAAGAAAACACTGTCACTGGGCTACTATTTGTCTTTTATAGAAAAAAATGAACTTCCAATCATCATATTGTCAGACTCATTCATAAAAGCAAGTTTTATATTTATACCTAAATATAAAACTAGTAGAGAATAAAAACAAAATAGAGTAGATTTCAAGAAGCTTGGGAACACATTTTTTACCCAGGCATACATAGTAGACAACAAGCTGAATTTTGGAATACTAGATATACAAAATGCATAAGTGACAAAGAATCAAAATGGGAACCAAAAAGAATCTTTAAAAGCCTTCAAAGGAAAGGAGAGCTGAGCCAGGCCTGGTGCTGCACACCTGTAATCCCAGAACCTGAGAGGCCGAGACACCAGGATCCAGTTCATGTCTGTTTAGAGGCCAGCCTTACTGGGTAAAGTGCAACCCTGTCTCAATACCCTTCCCTATGATAGATAAAAAGGAATTAAGTAGCTAAAAACATCATTCCACACAAACCCAAACAGTAAATGGCAATAAACACATGAAGAAATACTTGCTCCCACTAGCAATGAGGACACAGAGGCTTACTCAGCATTAGCACACTTTTTCACTAAACTAAATGAGTTTTAACATCTGACAGATGCAGGAACTGATGAAGAAAGCCACTAGGGCCTTCATAGTCCTTTCACATTAGAAAGCAGTTTGGAAGTTCAATGCTCTCTAAATGCAGTTGTTTTTACTTTATACTGTGACCCTTGCATATTTACCAAAATAATCAACTATAAGAATGTTTACTGTGGCGGCAGGCCTCCATATTGCAACCAGGACACAGCCGGAAAGGCGCAGGTAGAGACTCCGTCTGGGGCTAAGAGCAGGGAGAGCTGCTAAGCTCTCGCCCAGACGCGGGCCCAGGCGCCTAGGCTCTGCAGCATGTCCCTGCGAGCTTAGGACGTACACCGAGGCAGCCGGAACCACCCAGCTCCCCAGGGCTCCGGACCAGCGATAGCGGCAGGCCTCCATATTGCAACCAGGACACAGCTGGAAAGGCACAGGTAGACAGATTCCATCAGGGGCTACCAAGTGAGGGGATCTGCTAGGCTCTCCCTACTAGGCAGGCCCAGCAGCGCCTGCCTAGGCTCTGCTGCACTCCCCCACACTTCCCGGAGACCTCAGGCCGTGCACAAAGTCAGCGAGTGGCAGCCAGCTCGTGATCCCATTGAGCAGCAATCACGCATAACCACCAGTAGAGAAACAACAGGTAAGCCCAGCCTCACAGGAGATTCAAACACCAGCCAGTGACAACAAGGTCAACTAACACCAGAAATAACCAGATGGCAAAAGGTAAACGAAGGAATGTCACTAACAGAAATCAAGGCAACATGATGGCATCTGAACCCAGTTCGCCAACAACAGGAAGCCCTGGATACCCCAAAACACCAGGAAAACAAGACTTGGATATAAAATCACTGGTCAGGATGCTGGTAGCTGAACACATAGAAAAATCTTGTAAAGAAATAGAGGAGAAAATGGATCAAAAGTTAGAAGCCTTTACAAGGCAAATACAAAAATCACTTCAAGAAATGCAGGAGAAGATGGATCAAAAAGAAGAAGACAATAAGGAAGAAAGACAAAAATCACTTAAAGAAATACAGAAGAACGTGGGCCAACAAGTAGAAGCTATGAAAGAGGAAACACAAAAATCTATTAAAGAAATACATGAAAACACAATCAAGCAAGCAAAAGATCTGAGCACATCCATCCAGGTACTAAAAACAGAAGTAGAAACAACTAAGAAATCACAGAGGGAGACAACATTGGAGATAGAAAACCTTGGGAAGAAATCAGGAGCCATAGATGCAAATATCAACAATAGAATACAAGAGATAGAAGACAGAATATCAGAAGCCGAAGATACCATAGGAACCATTGATTCAACAGTCAAAGAAAATACTAAATGCAAAAAGGCTGTAACCCAAAACATCCAGGAAATCCAGGACACAATGAGAAGACCAAACCTAAGGATTATAGGTATAGAGGAGAATGAAGATGTACAAGTTAAAGGGCCAGCAAATATCTTCTACAAAATTATGGAAGAAAACTTCCCCAACCTAAAGAGAGAGATGCCCATGAATATACAAGAAGCATACAGAACCCCAAACAGACTGGATCAGAACAGAAATACATCCTGTCACATAATAATCAAAACTCCAAATGTACTAAACAAAGAAAGAATATTAAAGGCAGCAAGAGAAAAAGGCCAAGTAACTTATAAAGGAAGACCTATCAGAATAACACCAGACTTCTCACCTGAGACCATGAAAGCTAGAAGATCCTGGGCAGATATAATGCAAACTCTAAGAGAACACAATCTTCAGGCAAAACTACTTTACCCAGCAAAGCTCTCAATCGTCATAGATGGAGACATCAAGGTATTCCATGACAAAACCAAGTTTGCACGATGTCTTTCCACAAGTCCAGCCCTACAAAGGATAATAGGGGGAAAACACCAAGACAAGGACGGAAACTACACCCGGGAAGAAACAAGATAGAAACCTCCTCTCATCAAACCTAAAAGAAGGTAACCTCTCGAATATAAAAAAATAAATAAAATAAATAAATATATTTTCAAAAATGTCTGGAGGAAATAATTACTATTCCTTAATATCTCTTAACATCAATGGACTCAATTCCCCAATAAAAAGACATAGATTAACAGACTGGATACAGAAACAGGACCCTACATTTTGCTGCATACAGGAAACACATCTCAGTGTTAAAGACAAACACTGCCTTAGAGTAAAAGGCTGGAAGACAATTTTACAAGCAAATGGTCTCAGGAAACAAGCTGGAGTAGCCATTCTAATATCAGATAAAATTGACTTCCAACCTAAAATCATCAAAAGAGACTCAGAAGGTCACTTCTTGCTGGCCAAAGGGAAAATCCACCAAGAAGAGCTCTCAATACTGAACATCTATGCTCCAAATGCAAGGGCAGCCTCATTCGTAAAAGAAACCTTACTAAAGCTTAAAGCACACATTACACCTAACACAATAATTGTGGGTGACTTCAACACTCCACTCTCCTCAATGGACAGATCAGGAAAGCAGAAACTAAACAGGGACACAGTGAAACTAATTGAAACTCTGGACCAACTGGATTTAACAGATATATATAGAACATTTCATCCTAAAGCTAAAGAATATACCTTTTTCTCAGCTCCACATGGTACCTTCTCCAAAATAGACCATATAATTGGTCACAAGACAGATGTCAACAAATACAAGAAGATCGAGCTAATCCCATGCCTCCTATCAGATCACCATGGAGTAAGAGTGGTCTTCAATAACAACAAAAACAACAGAAAGCCCACATACACATGGAAACTGAACAATACTCTACTCAATGACACCTTGGTCAAGGAAGAAATAAAAAAAGAAATCAAAGACTTTTTAGAATTCAATGAAAATGAAGGTACAACCTACCCAAATCTATGGGACACAATGAAAGCAGTGCTAAGAGGAAAACTCATAGCTCTAAGTGCATCCAAAAAGAAACTGGAGAGAGCATACACTAGCAACTTAATGGCACACCTTAAAGCCCTGGAAGAAAAACAAGTTAATTCACCCAGGAGGAGTAGAAGACAAGAAATCATCAAACTCAGGGCTGAAATCAATCAAATAGAAACAAAGAGAACCATACAAAGAATCAACAAGACCAGGAGCTGGTTCTTTGAGAAAATCAACAAGATAGATAAACCCTTAGCCAGATAAACCAAAGGACACAGAGACAGTATACAAATTAACAAAATTAGAAATGAAAAGGGAGACATAACAACAGAAACTGAGGAAATTCAAAAGATCATCAGATCCTACTACAAAGGTCTATACTCAAAACAACTGGAGAATCTGGAGGAAATGGACAAATTCCTAGACAGATATCAAATACCAAAATTAAATCAGCATCAAGTAGATCAGCTAAATAGTCCCATAACCCCTAAAGAAATAGAAGGGGTTATAGAAAGCCTCCCATCCAAAAAAATTATGGGACCAGATGGTTTTAGTGCAGAATTCTACCAGACCTTCAAAGAAGACTTAACACCAATACTTTTCAAACTATTCCACAAAATAGAGACAGAAGGGACACTGCCCAACTCATTCTTTGAAGCCACAATTACGCTAATACCTAAACCACAAAAAGATCCAACAAAGAAAGAGAACTACACGCCAATTTCTCTTATGAATATAGATGCAAAAATACTAAATAAAATTCTTGCTAACCGAATCCAAGAGCACATTAAAACGATCATCCACCATGATCAAGTAGGCTTCATCCCAGGGATGCAGGGATGGTTCAATATACGGAAATCCATCAATGTAATCCACTACATAAACAAACTGAAAGAAAAAAACCACATGGTCATCTCATTAGATGCTGAAAAAGCATTCGACAAAATTCAGCATCCTTTCATGCTAAAAGTCTTGGAAAGAGCAGGAATTCAAGGCCCATACCTAAACATAGTAAAAGCAATCTACAGCAAACCAGTAGCCAACATCAAAATAAATGGAGAGAAACTTGAAGCATTCCCACTAAAATCAGGGACTAGACAAGGCTGCCCTCTCTCTCCATATCTTTTCAATATAGTACTTGAAGTTCTAGCAAGAGCAATTAGACAACATAAGGAAGTCAAAGGGATACAAATTGGAAAGGAAGAAGTGAAACTATCATTATTTGCAGACGATATGATAGTTTACCTAAGCGACCCAAAAAACTCCACCAGAGAACTTCTACAGCTGATAAACAACTTCAGCAAAGTGGCAGGTTATAAAATTAACTCAAGCAAGTCAGTGGCCTTCTTGTACTCAAAGGACAAGCAGGCTGAGAAAGAAATTAGGGAAATAACACCCTTCACAATAGCCACAAACAACATAAAGTATCTTGGCGTAACTCTAACCAAACAAGCGAAAGATCTGTACAACAGGAACTTCAAGTCCTTGAAGAAAGAAATCGAAGAAGACCTCAGAAGATGGAAAAATATTTCTTGCTCCTGGATTGGCAGGATCAATATAGTAAAAATGGCCATCTTGCCAAAAGCAATATACAGATTCAATGCGATCCCCATCAAAATCCCAACTCAATTCTTCATAGATCTAGAAAGAGCAATTCTCAAATTCATCTGGAGCAACAAAAAACCCAGGATAGCTAAAACTATTCTCAACAATAAAAGGACTTCTGGGGGAATCAATATCCCTGACCTCAACCAGTACTACAGAGCAATTGTGTTAAAAACTGCATGGTATTGGTATAGCAACAGGCAAGCAGATCAATGGAACAGGATTGAAGACCCAGAAATTAACCCACAGACTTATGGTCACTTGATCTTTGATAAAGGAGCCACAACCATCTGGTGGAATAAAGATAGCCTTTTCAACAAATGGTGCTGGTTCAACTGGAGGTCAACATGCAGAAGAATGCGAATTGACCCGCTCTTATCTCTTTGCACTAAGATCAACTCCAAGTGGATCAAGGACCTCCACATAAAACCAGACACACTGAAACTATTAGAAAAGAAACTTGGGAAGACCCTGGAGGACTTGGGCACAGGGGAAAAGTTCCTGAACAGAACACCAATAGCTTATGCTCTAAGATCAAGAATCGACAAATGGGACCTCATAAAATTACAAAGTTTCTGCAAAGCAAAGGACACTGTCAGAAGGACAAAATGGCAACCAACAAAGTGGGAAAAGATCTTCACCAACTCCACATCCGACAGAGGGCTAATATCCAATATATACAAAGAACTCAAGAAGTTAGACCCCAAAGAACCAAATAACCCTATCAAAAAATGGGGCACAGAGCTAAACAAAGATTTTTCACCAGAAGAAATTCGGATGGCCGAGAAACACCTTAAAAGATGTTCAACATCATTAGTCATCAGGGAAATGCAAATCAAAACAACCCTGAGATTCCACCTCATACCAGCCAGAATGGCTAATATTAAAAACTCAAGAGACAACAAGTGCTGGCGAGGATGTGGAGAAAGAGGAACACTCCTCCACTGTTGGTGGGATTGCAAAATGGTAAAACCGCTCTGGAAATCAGTTTGGCGGTTCCTCAGAAAATTGGGCATATCACTTCCAGAGGACCCTGGCATACCACTCCTGGGCATATACCCAGAGGATTCCCCTGCATGCAATAAGGACACATGCTCCACTATGTTTATAGCAGCCTTGTTTATAATAGCCAGAAATTGGAAGGAGCCCAAATATCCCTCAAAGGAGGAATGGATACAGAAAATGTGGTATATTTATACAATGGAATACTACTCAGCAATTAAAAATAATGAATTCATGCAATTTGTAGGTAAATGGTTAGACCTGGAAAATATCATCCTGAGTGAATTAACCCAATCACAAAAGAATGCACATGAAATGCAATCACTGATAAGTGGATATTAATGAGCCCAGAAGCCCTAAATACTCAAGACACAAATAGCAAGTCAAATGATTCCCAAGAAGAAGAAAGGAGAGGACCCTGGGCCTGTAAAGATTGCATCCAGTTTAGTAAAGAAACCGAGGGGGGAGGGGGAATGATTGGGGAACAGTTGGGGGGAGAGAGGAACTATGGGAACTATGGTGGGTGGGAACTGGGAAAGGGGAAAGCCTTTGGAATGTAAACATAGAACATAGAAAATAAAAAAAAAGAATGTTTACTGCAACACAATTTAAGTAAAGAAGGTCAATCAAAATAATAAATAAATAAATAAATAAATAAATAGTGGTATGTTCATAGAATAGAATATTATACCCACTGAATGAATGAAACTGCATGTACCAAGATAGACAATAAATTAAAAACAGTATGGAGGCTATGATAGCTTTTATAAAAAGCTTAGTATCTTTTCTAGGTTTTATGGACTTCTAAAGTTCTCAGTGTAACAAAAAATGGTTTTAGAGATTGCTGATTTTCAGATATTATGATATACACTAAATATCTTTAAGTTTTTCTTCTTTTTAAACTTTATGTAAAGTTTAAATTTTCCTACCAATAATTTTTAAGTCATGTTTTTCTAATACAGGAGTTAAACCACACATGTGAATATCACAGCACAGATGAACTTAAGGTCCTAAGTAAGGGCAATCGAATTGGAAAGAAATATGCTAGCACTTTAATTCCACCAAAGTGTCTTCTCTCTCCCTTTCTCTATCTGTCCTTTCTCTTTCCCCTCCCCTCTCTCCCTCCTTTCCTCCATTCCTCCCTACCCCCTCCCTCTCTCTTACTTCCTCCTTCCATTTCTTCCTTTTCTTCCTCCCTCCCACTCCTTCCTTCCTTCCTTGGTTTATTATTATTACTTTTCAAAAATACAATATTTTATCAACTCTTTTAGGATTTCAGAGTGCATTTTAAACATATTCACTTCCTACCGTTCGCAGACCTATCCTTACTAACTTAGTGTCTTCATTTTGTTGTTGTTTTTTTTTTTTTTAAAGAACCTCATGCTGAGGGATGAAGAGCAGGCTCCGTGGTTGAGAGCACTTGTTTCTATTGCAGAGGATCCAAGTTCAATTCTTGGTACTCACATGGTAGCTCACAACCCTCTGTCATCGAGTCCCAGGGATGTGATGGCTTTTTCTTAGCTCTGTAGCAACCAGGCATGCATTGTGGTGCACATACATACATACATGCAGGCAAAACGCTCACACACAGAAATAAAAAAACAAATAATTTTTTAAAAATCTCCAACAAGACAAATGTGTGCTGTCAACATACTTGTGGGTATGGGGCCATCCACTGGAGCAAGCCTCATTAGGGAGACAGACTGTATTGATTTGACTGAGAATGGCCCCAGAGTCACATATATTTGATTGCTTAAACCCCAATTAGTAGAACTGTTTGGGAAGGATTAGGAGATGTGGCTTGTGGGAGGAGGTGTGTCATTAGGGTTGGGCTTTGAGGTTTCAAAAGCCTATACCAGTCCCAGTCTCTCTCTCTCTCTCTCTCTCTCTCTCTCTCTCTCTCTCTCTCTCTCTCTCTCTCTCTCTCTCTCCTCTCTCTCTTTCCCTCCCCTCCCCCTCCCCCTCTCCCTCTCCTTCTCCCCCCCTCTCTCTGAAGCCATTAATCACAGGCACTTCCTCAGCTAGGAGCAAGAGTTTATAAACTCCTCCCTCCTTCAGGCTGTAATGTTGGTTGGCTTAGTCTTACATGGGTCTTGTGCGGCAACCACAGCTGCTATGAGTTCGTGAGTTCCGAAGCCTGTCATATCCAGAAGACATTGCTTCACTCTCGTTCTTCCTGGCCTCTGGTCCTTACACTCATTTCCCCTTCTCTTCTTGAGCCTTATGTGCTATGGGGTGGGATGATGTAGACATACCATTTGTAGGTACCTAATATTTTAAATGAGATGATACTGTTTGCCCAATTTGTTTCAATGTTTTGAAATATCCAACAGAACTGGACAGTGGATTGGGCATGGGGCAAGAGTGTATTGCCAAGTAGATGTTTGGAAAAAGGGATGATCTCACTTGTTTTCTGGAGAGAAAGCTAAGTTAATATGACTAAAAACTAATGGTAAAGGTAGACCAGAAAGGATTTGGAATAAAAAAAAAAACAAAATGAAAGACATGCTTGGGAACTTGGTGAGAAATTCCAGTGAGGCATTCATGAGAAAGCAGGAGCACAATGTTAGGCAGAAGTGTGCTGCAGACAGGGAGGGAAAATGGCCACACACGGATTGCTGGGATCCAGTAAGGGCTGATCATTTTGCAAATAACTCGGGGGGAAGAGATTGAGGCTTGCCTGACAAATGTTCTAATTCTACAAAACTTAAAGTGATGACTAAATGTATTTGACAGAATCATAATGTGTAAGGGGCAGGCTACTTCTTACAAGGACCTAAACACAAGAATGTGCTTGCAATGGTTTAAATGTAATATAAATGGCTTGAAACATGACCTGGCTATAAGATCTGATCCATGCCCAAAGTCTTAGACAATCCCAGGAGCGATGTGGAAAATGTGTGCTAGTGCTATTAGAATGGTATTTTAGAAGCAGAGCACTTTATGTGATGAGAATTAGCAATGGCTCTGAGAAACTGGTTCAAGAATCAAGCAATGATCAATTACAGTAATAAACTAAGATGAGTCCAAGCAAGGCGAACCAGAATGTTAACACTGCCGGCTGTACCTGAAGCTACAGTGAGGTCTTCTCAGAGGACTTAGATACAAGATTTCTCTTTGAGAATGAAATCAACAAAGTGTACTTGTCTGAATGAGATTAGGCAGCTCAGGGGCCACAACAGAGACACAGTCTGTAAGAGACCATACAGGTGGGTTGGATGGTTTTCAACAAGTGAGTCTTGACCATGACAGTAATAGGGAAGGCTGGAATATAATCGATAGTAATATTTCCTCTCTAAAAGTCAGAGCAGAGACTTGAGAACCACATGAGACTCAAATATTCTGATACATATGAGTTATGATTTTTTATAATTGATAAATTATTATTGTAACATATTTCTATCATTCCTGTAGCATAATTTATGTAGCTTTCTCCATAACTGACAAACTTAGTTTTATAGAAGGATCTTGAAGCAGCTTTGTCTAGTCGCATCCAGAGTTAGGAAGCAAAAAACAATGATTCTGTGCTCTGCCAGCTCTCTGCTTTTCATGTTGCCCACAACCCAAACCTAGGGAGTGACGTCAAACATTACCCTGGTGGATCTTTCCCACCTCAATGAATCTAATCAAAGCAGTTCCTTGCAGACTTATTCAAAGAGGAACCTAGTCTAAATAATTCATATGCGCTTGGAAGTTTGTCTCCTAGATGATTTCAGATCCTGTCAAGATGATAATCAACACCAGTCATCAAACATGGCAACTGTTTTGACTTCCAACAGTTGTTGGAAGAGCTGTGTCTTTGTTGAGATTCTTGAATCATAAGCAAGTGTTAATCATACACAAGTTGAATCATAAGCATAGAATGATGATGATGTTGTTGCTGTTGATGATGGTGGTGGTGGTGGTGGTGGTGGCTGTGGTGGTAATAAGTTCACAGACTTGAAGGCAAAGCTGAAATACCTGGTCTCAGAAGTTTCAGTGGGCAAGGGTATTTTAATATTTTGCAAAATAAAGATAAATCCCTCCCTGCTGATTTCTTTCTCAGAATTACTGGCACACTAAATTCTAATTGCTAAGCTTGGATTGGGGGGTCCCACTCTTTCCTACCCTCCTATTGGTAGTGGAATGGGGTGCAATTCATGGTAGAAGCCTTGCTGAAGGCCTCATCAAAGATGAGGTAAGATAGTTAAGAGAGATTTAGGAGAGGGGAAATGTGTAAGAACAGCTTTCCCACATCCACTGTTTGGCAAGTAGAAGTAGGCGATTTGTCAGGAGTCCTAGAGAAAAGATTGGTGCTGGAAAGATATTGGAAAAGGCAGCCCAGAAGGAAACTTCAAGAACTTCTGTTCTTGAAAAATTGAGAATAAGAATTGATCGCTAAAAATCCAGGGTCATCAGGAAAGGGAGAGCTGGGCCAGGTCATGTGGAACAGATTTAATATACGTCATAGGCAAGTCAGCCAACTAGGCACAGTGGACTAATTAAAGACGTGGAGAAGGAGGAGGTAGCACCAGTCCCCCCAAGCTTAACACACTGAAGTGATAAGTTACCATCTTTTCTGCTCCCTGTGGGTAGATGGAAGAAGTGCGATGAGGTAGAAGTTAATAGAGAGGAGGCTTGAACTGTTGGCTATTTGTGATGCTGACAGGGGGTCTGAGCTCCAAGAGCCCTCCCACTGCTCCGCACTGCTGCGAGACTCAAGAGACTCAAGCCGTGACCTCAGCGAGCCACTGGGGACACATAAAGGGACTCACCAGTCCTAATGTCCCTCATCTGACATCTGTGAGGCTGGCTGAAGGAAACAAAGGAAAGTGTGGGCCACTAGTGACCTCTGGTGGAAATGGCTTTCTAGTGACCTCTGCTGGAAGCTGGCTTTTTGGGACCTAAGCTATTCTGAGTAGGCTTGTTTTCCTAGGAAGATAAATCGCAAGGGCATATTCCGCTGGTTTATTTCTAGACGAGTGATTGAGGAACCCATTAGTGAACGAGGAGTCTGTTAGATACAGTATCCAGAGAGTGAAAACATAGCAGGAATTCTTTATGTTTTGACTCAAAATAAGTTGATTAATGGTCTGGGAAAAATTATGGACAAATAACTGCTGTGGAAGACATTATCTGTACCAGAAGGGTATTAGAGCAATGATGGCCTCTTTGGCCAGTAGGGAAATGGTTCATTAAGAGTGAAGAGCAAACGGACATGACGACAGGCGTGTGGAGTAGCCTTGCTGTGTGTTGGCATTCCTGTTAAAGGTCTTATTAAGGAAGAGGCTGTTTCCCCTGAAATCTGAGCACACGCACATGTCGATGTCCCGAGTCCCACAACTCCCTCTCCTAATGGGTGTCCGTGCTAAGTGCTGGCAAGCACTATTGAGTTGTGAGGCTGTGGGTGTGACAGGCATTTAGTAGTCTAGGTCTTTGAAGTAGGACTAATCTCAAGGAAGGTCCAAGCCCAACCCAGAAGGTCAACATCAAGCCGCACCAGGCACCGCACGCATCTCTCTCTGCTTTGGGGTGTGTTTTCAGAATATATAATTTTGACACAGAGACAAAACAAAGGCAGGGGAGGCCTGATTGGAGCCTTAAATGTGTGTGCTCATATTTGAGGCTAATAATGGAGTTAAATTGAATGGAGACTGGAGGGTAGAAAGCGAAGCAAAGACGAGAGTTTTAAGGAGAGCGAGATGATGCATAAGTAAACAGACAGCACCGGCAGGCCCTGGGCAGCTGTCATTCCTGGCAGCAGCGCTCTGGCAGTCCGTGTCTCATCTTACCCGTGTGGCAGAGGTGTCACCTGCCTTCTTTCATTATTCAGCCCCCACTACACATCCTGCCTTGTTTGCTGGTGCTGTTGTGCAGCTTGGCAGGTCTGCTCTTCTGAAATTTGTTACACCTCTCTTCTCTGTGTCATTTCAAGGATGTAAAAATAGTCCCTAAAGAATCCATTTGTGAGAAATCCACTCTGGTTTGAGATTTCCAGCGTTCAGGTCTCCATGAGTGGGTAAGAGCTGACCTAAGATAACAGTTTCCTGGCTTGCTCAGTGTTTTTTCTTTTAAGACACCAATTAACCACATATTACATCGATCACTGACCCTTCCCCTTTACCATTCCCTGGGAGGCATATGGTCTTTGGCTCTGAGATTGGCCACTTGAGAGGTCTCTTCTACAAACCAATTTACTTACCAAAGATGAGCTAATTACTTTAATCTGCTCCAAAGCTTCTGTCAGGCTGTCTTCAATCTCAGCATCATCCAAAGAGAAGAGGTCCCCAGCTCTTGAAAGATCTTTTTGTCCCAAAACCAATCTGAAAAGTTGATGCATTGTGAGTTGGGTCAGTTGGTTTTCTGGGGATCCAGGACCATGGTCAGTTATCCAGGGTTAAAGATAAAAAACCAGGTAGCAGTTGGTACACTTCATAGTCCATGGAGAGCCATGATTCTTCAGGCTCTGATGCCTCCTTTGGAGGTCTCTGTAAATGAAATAAATGACAGAATGTGAACAGTGAAGGAATGGCAGATGAGATAGATAGATAGATAGATAGATAGATAGATAGATAGAAACATATATGTAGAGCAATTAACTCTTGCTTGGTGGCATTTGAACAAGCTCTTCTTCATTTTTTTTTATATCAGAACATTCTTTTCCTTAAGAAATCAACAGTTTTCCCTCTTAATTTAATTTGAAGCTTTGAAAAGGAAACATAAGACTCACACATTTTTTCCCTGCTATGTCTTTTCCATAACCCAAACCCTACATCCCCCACCCCACTTTTCTCCATGAGCCAGGTAAAGAATCAAAAGAGCAACAAACAACTCTAGGACTTGCTAGATCCTCTGCAAGCAGATCCTATGGTAACTAAGCTGCAGTGGAATGGAAAGGGGCAGCGTGGGAGACACACTGTCTGTCTGGTGCCCATTCCATTCCTCTAGAACCTGACATAGGAATCAGTTCACTCTCTTGGCTGCACGTCTCAGTTTTATTGGCAATAGCAATTCCCCCTTACTTCAGTCTACAAGGTTATCTACTTTAATTGTGTGTACTCTCTAATGAAATAGCAATGAGATAAAGAACTTTGCCTCGGTATGTGGGTTAGGGAGATCTCTATTAAAATTCAACTTGAAAGGGTGACATTGAACATGATAGTATTGCAATGCAGGCCAAACAGAAAGGTCTCTGGGATTGGGTATCCTCCCTTTATTACCTCAGCTGGAATGATACAGTTTCACTAAGTTCTCCACCATAGAGCAGTCTGTAGAGAACAGAATGAGGGACAAGTTGGGTACTTAGTTATTTTCTTCAGTTCCCTTCAGGGCCTAATGAAACTATGGATTGTTTGCATTAGCAGATAGGTTAGCTGTCATTTTTTCAGCCAGGAGTGAGTGATGACTTCCCTCAGGTCCCATAGTCGTTATTGTGGGTCTAGTCTCCTGCCTTCAGGTAAGTGGGCTTTCCACCGCAACATATGGTGAAGTGGATTCTCTTCATATATGCAAGTACTTTGTAATGCAGCCACGCTCTCAGAGAGTAGGAGTCCAGTGTGAGTTACTTAACAAGAGCAGTGGGTGATTCTGACCATGATTTCAGTGTGAATGGGTTCCTTGGAATGAAAGTGAAAAGAGAGAGGCTTCTGTGGCCCTTGGATAGTCCCAGATCTCCCTTGTGAGCTATCGCCATGGGAATACCTCTCTATGCTGTTTCAGTCTTAAAGTTCTAAGATGCTCTTTATTCACTGTGGGACTAGCCATCTTTCACAGGATATTCAAGTCAATCTATCTGTGGTATTTCAACTGTTCATGGGCTACTTTTAATGATTCGAAGGGCATTATTATCTGTTGATTGGACATTTTTTTATACTGACTTCCAGCTTTAGAAAAATAAGGTTCACTCTGGCCAGGGAAGCAGGTAGGCTAACTGCTCCTTCTGCTCCTTCAAATTTAGTCCCTCAGTCTCATCCCCAGCCCTGCAATAGAATGCCTGCTGTCTCTCCCCTTCCCCTTTGCATGAATCTCCTGTGGATACCATAGACCTGCCCTTTCTAGCCTACCTCCCTGATCTCCTGTGGATACCCTAGACCTTCCCTTTCTAACCTTCTTCCCTGAACTATTTGCTTTGTCCCAGCTCTCACCTCCAGAAGGCACTCTTAGAAATTTACAGGAAACTCCGATTTGGGAGGTAAGAAGGTTAACTTCATCTTTTCCTTAATTCCTCCAAGTCTAATGCCCCAGTCTCATCTCTAGCTCTATAGCAGACTGTTTGCTATAGCCTTGCTTCACCCTCTACCCCCCATTACCAGGGGACTAACTAAACAGATGCTTGTGGAACAGCCCAATTTCTTTCCTCCTGTGAAACCCCTCAGCCCACAACCAACCTGCACCCATTCTGAAGTGTCACCTCCCAATACCCAGAAACACATTTTGCTTGGAATCCCCAGAAGTCACAACTATCAGGACCCCAGAATATTTTCCTACTAGGTAAGACAAAACCACCACAGTCTCCCAAAACCAGAGATGAAAGGGAAGCCAAGGAACAAGACACCCAACAAAGACAAGACCAGATACAGCACATAGAATTACAATCTTCCCAATATCAAATGCCCAGGTGGCAGTGTAAAAACAATCAATAATAGTCAGGATAATATGTCTCCATTAGAGACAAATGCCATATCAGGCCTTGAATATTTAAATATAGTTGAAGCATGAAAAACGACCTTGAAACAACCTTTAAAAATTTGATAGAGGTATGTAAAGAGGAAATGAATAAATCCCTTAAAGAAATTTATAAAAACACAAACAATGGAAGGAAATTAATAAAACTTTCTAAGCCCTGGAAGTAGAAATAGATCAATAATGAAAACCCAAACTGAGGGAAATCTGGACAAGAAAACTTTAGGAACTTGAACAGGAATCACAGAGGCAAGTTTCACAAGCAGAACACAAGAGATGGAAGACAGAATCTAAAGCACTGAAGGCATGATAAGAGAAATGGATACCTTGGTCAAAGAAAATGTTAAGTCTAAGAAAACTCCTGGCACAAAACATCCATGAAATCCAGAACACAATGGAAAGACCAAATCTAAGAATAATAAAAAGAGAGGAAGGGGGGAGGGTCCAAGGCAGGTTGGGTCAGGAGCACAGGGAACACAGGAGTGGCAGAGCAGCTGGGACAGGGTCCTTCCGGTCTACATCTGTACCCAGGAGCTGGGCCAAGCCACAACCCTCTGTGCCAGGGGAGAACTGGTCTCCCAGGGGTGCTGAGAGAGGCTTGCAGGCCCACAGGAGGGACAAGCTCCAGACAGAGACAGAGGGATCAACTAAAATCAGAGATAACCAGATGATGAAAGGCAAATGCAAGAACGTTACCAAGGTGACATGGCATCATCTGAACCAAGTTCTCCCACAACAGCAAGTCCTGTATACCCCAACACACCAGAAAAGCAAGATTTGGATTTAAAAATCATAGCTCATGATGCAGATAGAGGACTTCAAGAAGGATATAAATAACTCCCTTAAAGAATTACAGGAAAACACAACCAAACAGGTGAAGGAAGTGAACAAAACCGTCCAGGATCTAAAAATGGAAGTAGAAACAATAAAGAAATCACAAAGGGAAACAACTCTGGAGACAGAAAACCTAGGAAAGAAGTCAGAAGCCATAGACTCAAGCATCAACAACAGAATACAAGAGATAGAAGAGAGAATCTTAGGTGCAGAAGATACCATAGAAAACATTTACACAACAAAGAAAATGAAAAATGAAAAAACTTCTAACCCAAAACATCCAGGAAATCCAGCATACAATGAGAAGACCAAAACTAAGGATTATAGGTATAGAAGAGAGTGAAGATTTCCAGCTTAAAGGGCCAGTAAGGGTCTTCAACAAAATTATAGAAGAAAACTTCCCTAACCTAAAGAAAAAGATGTCCATGAACATACCTGAAAGCTAAGGAACTCCAAATAGATTGGACTAGAATAGAAATTTCTCCTGTCACATAATAATCAAAACACCAAATGCACTAAACAAAGAAAGAATATTAAAAACAGTAAGGGGAAAAGGTAAAGTAACATATAAAGGCAGACCTATCAGAATTAGACCAGGAGACTATGAAAGCCAGAAGATCCTGGGCAGATATATAGACTCTAAGGAAACAGAAATGCCAACCCAGGCTACTATATCCAGCAAAACTCTCAATTACCATAGATGGAGAAACCAAGGTATTCCATGAAAAAAAAAAACAAATTTACACAATTGTTCCACAAATACAGCCCCACAAAGGATAATGAATGGAAAACACCAACAAAAGGAGGGAAACTATACCCTAGAAAAAGCAACAAAAAAAATCTTCTTTTAACAAACTGAAGAGAGTCACACAAACATAACCCTACCTCTAATAACAAAAACAGGAAGCAACAATCACTTTTTCTTAGTATCTCTTAATTTCAATGGACTCAATTCTCCAATAAAAAAAACATAGACTAACAGACTGGATATGTAAGCAGGACCCAACATTTTGCTGCATATAGGAAACTCACCTCAGGCACAAAGATAGATACTACCTCAGAGTAAAAGGCTAGAAAACAATTTTCCAAGCAAATGGTCCCAAGAAACAAGGTGGTGTAGTCATTCTAATATTGAATAAAATGAAATTTCAACCTAAAGGTATCTAAAAAGATAAGGAAGGACACTTTATACTCATCAAAGGAAAAAGCTGTCAAGATGAGTTCTCAATTCTGAACATCTATGCTCCAAATGCAAAGGTACCCACATTCATAAAAGAAACTTTACTAAGTCTCAAAGCACGCATTGCACCTCGCACAATAATAGTGGGAGACTTCAACACCCCACTCTCATCAATGGACAGATTAGGGAAACACAAACTAAACAGAGACACAGTGAAACTAACAGAAGTTATGAACCAATTGTATTTAACAGATATCGATAGAGCAGAATATATCTTCTTCTCAGCACCTAATGGTACCTTCTCCAAAACTGATCATATACTTGGTCACAAAACAGACTTCAACAGATGTAAGAAGACTGAAATGATCCAATGCACCCTATCAGATCACCATGTAGCAAGGCTGTTCTTCCACAACAACAAAAACAACAGAAAGTCTACATACACATGGAAACTGAACAACATTCTATTCAACAATAACCTAGTCAAGGGAGAAATAAAGAAATTAAAGACTTTTTAGAATTTAATGAAAATGAAGGCACAGCATACCCAAACTTATGGAACACAATGAAAGCAGTGCTAAAAGGAAAAATCATAGCTCTGAGAGCCTCCAAAAAGAAACTGGAAAGTGCATACACTAGAAACTTGACAGTACATCTGAAGGCTCTAGAACAAAAAGAAGCAAATACACCCAAGAGAAGTAGATGGCAGGAAATAATCAAACTCAGGGCTGAAATCAACCAAATAGAAAGAAAAAAGAACTATACAAAGAATCAATCAAACCAGGAGCTGGTTCTTTGAAAAAACCAACAAGATACATAAACCCTTAGCCAAACTAACCAGAAGGCACAGAGACAGTATCCACATCAACAAAATCAGAAATGAAAAAGGAGATATAACAACAGATACTGAGGAAATCATAAAAATCATCAGATCCTACTACAAAGCCTATACTCAACAAAAGTGGAAAATCTAGATGAAATGGACATTTTTCTAGACAGATACCAGATACCAAAGTTAAATCAGGATCAGATAAATGATCTAAACAGTCCCATAATCCCCAAAGAAATAGAAGTCATTAATAGTCTCCCAACCAAACAAAAACAAAACAAAGAAACAAAGAAACAAATAAACAACAACAACAACAACAACAAAAAAAAAAACCAGGCCAGATGGGTTTAATGCAGAGTTCTATCAGACCTACAAAGAATACCTAATACCAATACTCTCCAAACTATTCCACAAAATTGAAACAGAAGGAACACTACCTAATTCGTTCTATGAAGCCACAATTACTCTGATAACTAAACCCCACAAAGACCCAACAAAGAAAGAGAGTTTTAGACCAGTTTCCCTTATGAATATCAATGCAAAAATACTCAATAAAATTCTTGCAAACCGAATCCAAGAACACATCAAAAGGATCATTCACTGCTATCAAGTAGGCTTCATCCCAGGGATGCACGAATGGTTCTATATAGAGAAATCCATCAATGTACACTACATAAACAAACTCAAAGAATAAAAACCACATGATCATCTTATTGGATGCTGAGAAATAATTTGACAAAATTCAGCACCCCTTCATGATAAAAGTCTTGGAAAGATCTGGAATTCAAGGCCCATACCTAAACATAGTAAAAACAATATACCGCAAACCAGGAGTCAACATAAACTACATGGAGAGAAACTTGAAGCAATTCCACTGAAATCAGGGACTAGATGAGGCTGTCCACCCTTTCCCTACCTGTTCAATATAGTTCTCAAAGTTCTAGCCATAGCAATTAGACAACAAAAGGAGGTCTAAGTATACAAATTAGAAAGGAAGAAGTCAAACTATCATTATTTGCAGATGATATGATAGTATTTTAAGCAACCCCAAAAACTCCACCAGAGAACTTCTACAGCTGATAAGCAACTTCAGATATAAAGTGGCCAGATATAAAATTAATTCAAACAAATCAGTAGCCTTCCTATACTCAAAGGATAAACAAGCTGAGAAAGAAATTAGGGAAACGAGATCCTTCACAATAGTCCCAAATAATATTTCATATATCTTTGTGACCCTAACCAAGAAAGTGAAAGATCTGTATGGCAAGAAGTTCAAGTCTCTGAAGAAAGAAATTGAAGAAGATCTCAGAAGATGGAAAGATCTCCCATGCTCATGGGTTGGCAGGGTTAATATAGTAAAAAATGGCCATCTTGCCTAAAGCAATCTACAGATTCAATATAATCCCCATAAAATTCCAACTCAATTCTTCATAGACTTAGAAAGAGCAATTTCCAAATTTATCTGGAATAACAAAAAGCCCAGGATAGGGAAAACTATTCTCAACAATAAAAGAACCTCTGGCAGAATCACCATCCCTGACCTCAAGCTATATTACAGAGCAATAGTGATAAAAACTGTATGGTATTGGTATAATGATAGGCAGGTAGAGCAATGGAATAGAATTGAAGACCCAGAAATGAACCCACACACCTATGGTCACTTGATCTTTGACAAAGGAGCTAGAACCATTCAGTGGGAAAAAAGACAGCATTTTCAACAAATGGTGCTTGTTCAATTACAGTTAGCATGCAGAAGAATGCAAATTGATACATTCTTATCTCCCTGTACAAAGCTCAAGTTCAAGTGGATCAAGGACCTACACATAAAACAAGATACACTGACTCTAATAGAAGAGAAAGTGGAAAAGAACCTGGAGCACATGGGCACAGGGGAAATTTTCCTGAACAGAACACCAATAGTTTATGCTCTAAGATCAAGAATTGACAAATGGGACCTCATAAAATTGCAAAGCTTCTGTCAGGCAAAGGACACTGTCAATAGAACAAAATGGCAACCAACAGATCTGGAAAGATCTTTACCAATCTTACATCTAATAGAGGGCTAATATGCAATATATACAAAGAACTCAAGAAGTTAGTCTCCAGAGAACCAAATAACCCTATTAAAAAATGGTGTACAGTCGGGCAGTAGTGGCACATGCCTTTAATCCTAGCACTTTGGAGGCAGAGACAGGTGTATTTCTGAGTTCAAGGCCAGCCTTGAACAGAGTGAGTTCCAGGACAGCCAGGGCTATACAGAGAAACCCTGTCATGAAAAACCAAAAACAAAAAAAAAAATGGGGTACAGAGATAAACATGAATTCTCAACTGAGGAATATTAGATGGCTGAGAACCACCTAAACAAATGTTCAACATCCTAAATCATCAGGGAAATGCAAATCAAAACAACCCTGAGATTCCACCTCATGCCAATGAGGTGGAATGGCTAAGATCAAAAAGTCAGGGGACAGCAGATCCTGGAGAGGATGTGGAAAAAGAGGAATATTCCTCCATTGCTGGTGGGATTGCAAGCTGGTAAAACCACTCTGTAACTCACTTTGGTGGGTCCTCAGAAAATTGGACATAGTACTGCCTGTGGACCCTGGGCATATATCCAGATGATGCTCTAAGATGTAATAAGGACACATGTTCCACTATGTTTATAGCAGCCTTATTTATAAGAGCCAGAAGCTGAAAAGAACCCAAATGTCCCTCAACAGAGGAATGGATACAGAAAATGTGGTACATTTACACAATGGAGTACTACTCAGCTATTAAAAACAATGAATTCATGAAATTCTTAGGCAAATGACTCGAACTAGAAATATCATCCTAAGTGAGGTAACCCAATCACAAAAGAACACACACAGTATTCACTTACTGATAAGTGGATATTAGCCCAAAAGCCTGGAATACTCAAGATACAATCCACAGACCACATGAACCTCAAGAAAAAGGAAGACCAAAGTGTGGATACTTTGATACTTATTGGAAAGTGGACCAACATACAAACGTGTCACAGCCAACCAAGAGAATGAGCACAGGGTCCCCAATGGAGCAGCTAGAGAAAGGACCCAAGGAGCTGAAGAGGTTTGCAGGAGAAACAATAATATGTACCAACCAGTACCCCCAGAGCTCCCAGGGACTAAACCACCAACCAAAGAGTACACATGGAGGGACCCTTGGCTCCAGCTACATATGGAGCAGAGGATGGCCTTTTCAGAAATCAATGAGAGGAGAGGCCATTGGTCATGTGAAGGCCTGATGCCCTAGTGTAGGGGAATGCTAGGTCAGGAAAGTGGGATGGAGGGTTGGTAGGCAGGGGGAAGGGCTATGGGATAGGGGTTTTTGGAGGGGTAAAGAGGAAAGGATAACATTTGAAAAGTAAATAAAGCAAATATCTAAAAGTAAATAAAAAAGAATAGAGGAAGGGGGAAAACACAGGTCAAAAAGCACAGAAAATATTTTCAACAAAATCATAGAAAAAATTTTTCCTAGACTAAAGAGGAGATGTCTATCAAAGCACAAGAAACATAAAGAACACCGAATAGATGGATCAGCAAAGAAAGTCCCCTTGGCACATAACATTCCAAACACTAAATATACAGAACAACAAGAACAACAGCAACAACAATGATGACAAAGAATATTAGCAGCCACAAAAGAAGACCAAGTAACATTGTGATAACTATTTCGGCTGTGAGCTTTACTACATCTGGAATGAACTAAAACCTCAAAATACTGGGCACACATATGAGGGAATTTTTCTTAATTAAAGCATTTGAAATGGCAAGATCCACTTCTATTTTCAGCTTTGAGGAGAGAAGAAATAGCTTTAATTCAGACATTTTGAGGTGGAAAAGATGCATCTGTAATCTGGTCCACATATTCTCCTGAAAGCCTATGAAGAAAAAAGCTTCACTCTTAGCCTGCTTGCTCTTGCCCTTACTAACAAGCCCATCACTTCATGGGCATAATAGTCTACGTTTTCAGGATTTAAGCATACACAATATATCTAACCTCATGGACTGAACAACTACTGGATTCTTAAAGTTACTTTTCATAGCAGTCATTGCTGAATTAGCTGTATCACAGCCTATAAGTTATTTCAATAAATACCCTTTCTCTCTCTCCCTCCATTTCCCCCTCTCATCTATCTATCTATCTATCTATCTATCTATCTATCTATCTATCTATCTATCTATCCACAGATATCCATATATATTCTTTCTATAAAGTCTGTTACTCTAGAACACCCTGACTAATAAAAACATCTATGCTCCAAACAGAAAGTCACCCAAGTTTGTAGAATAAATACTATTATAGCTTAAATTGCATTTTCATCCTCACATACCGATATTGGGAGACTTCAATAGCCCACTCTTGCCAATAGACAGGTCTTTCTGACTCAAACTAAACAGAGAAATGCTGGAGCTAACAGACATTATAAACAAAATGTTCCTAAGAGATATTTACAGGGCATTTTACCCAAACACAAAAGAATATGTCTTTGTCTCAGGACTTCATGGAATTCTCTTCCAAGTTGATTATATACTCAGACACAAAGTCTCAATAGATACAGGAAAATTGAAATAACTCCTTGTATCCTATCTGTCCACTATATATTAAAGTCAAATATTGACAATACAGAAACAACAGAATGGATTATAAATTTATGGAAACTGAGCAAATCTCTACTGAATGAAAAATGAGTCTAGAAAGAAATAAAAAGAAAAAAATCAAAGACTTTCCAGAATTGAATGAAAGTGAATACACACCATGCCCAAACTAATGGGTTATAATGAAGGCGAGTCTAAGAGGCAAGAACTATTAGAACTAAGTGACTACATAAAACATTGCTAGAGATCTGATATTAGCAACTCAGTAGCACACCTCAAAGCCCTAAAAAAGAAAAAGAAAAGAAATCCCACCCAGAAGAGAGTAAGAGAGTAAGGAGTAATCAAACTCAGGGATGAAATCAATAAAACAGAAAGAGGCAAGTAAGCCAGCAAACAAACAAACAAACAAGCAACAACAACAACAACAACCAATACAAAGAGTCAATAAAACAAAGAATTGGTTCTTTGAGAAAATCAATAAGATTGACAAACCTTTATCCAAATTAACTAAAACCCAGAGAGAAGATCCTAGTTAACCAAAGCAGAAATGAAAAGCGGGACATAACACCAGATCCTGAGGAAATCCCAAAAACATACTTTAAAAAACAGTACTCCACCAAAGTAGAAAATCTGAAAATAATGGATAATTTTCTTAATACACAACACATACCAAAGTTAAATCAAGAGCAGATAAGCAATTTAAACAACCTCTAGTGAAATAAAAGCAATAATTAAAAGTCTCCGAATGAAAAGAAACCCAGATCCAGATAGTTTTAGTGCAGAATTCTACCAGACTTTCAAAGAAGACCTAATGTCAATGTTCATTAATGCATTCCACAAAATAAAACCAGAAGGAACATTGTACAATTCATTTTATGAGGTCACAGTTACCTTGATACCTAAATCACATAAAGATCCAGCAAAGAAAGACAATTCTAAACCAACTCCCCTTATGAACATAGATGGAAAAAATACTCAATAAAATACTTGAAAACCTAATACAAAAACATGTTAAAAAAACATCATCCACCATGATCAAGTAGGTTTCATTCAAAAGATGCAGGGATGGTTCAACATACCTAAATCGATAAATGTAATTCATACACATAAACAAACTGAAAGACAAAAAACACATGGTCATCTTAATAGATGAAGAATAAAGCCTTGGACAAAATCCAACACTTTTATGAAAGAAGTCCTGGAGAGAGTCCTTGGAGGGATACAAGGGACATGCCTCACCATATTAAAGACAGCTTCCAGCAAGCCCAGAGTCTACATCAACTTAAATACAGAGAAAACCCAATTTCCACTAAAATCAGAAACAAGACATGTTTGTCAGATTTCTCCATACCTATTTAGTAAAGTGCTTAAAGTCTGAGCTAGAGCAATAAGACAATTGAAGGAGATCAAGGGGTTACACACTGGAAAGGAAAGCATCAAAGTTTTTTATTTGCTCTTGATATGATAGCATAGACAAGCGACCTGAAAAATTCCACCAGAGAACTCCTACAGCTGGCAAGCACTTTCAGAAAAACAGCTGTAGACAAAATTAATTCACAAAAATCAGTAGCCCTCCTATTTACAAATGACAAATGGACTGAGAAAGAAATCAGGAAAACAAATCTTTCACGATAGTCTCGAATAATAAAAAATGTCTTGGAGTAACTCTAACCAGGCAAATGAAAGACTTTTATAAAAAACCTCAAGTCTTTGAAGATAGAAATTGAAGAAGATATGAGAATATGGAAAGATCATCCATGGTCGTGGATTCATAGGATTAATATAGTAAATATCATCGTCCTATCAAAGGCAATTTACAGATTCAATGTAATCCATATCAAAATTCCAGAAAATTTTTTTACTGATCTTGGAAGAATAGTTTTCAGCATCATATGAACACACACACACACACACACACACACACACACACACACATCAGGATACTTAAACATAAAAAGCTGGAATACTAAAAGAACTGCTGGAGGTGTCCATTCCCAATTTTAAGTTGTGCTACAAAAATATAATAATAAGAACAGCATGGTATTGGTAAAAACTGATATGTTGGATCAATGGAATAGAATTGAAGACCCACACATGAATCCACACATCTGTAGCCACCTGATATTTGATATAGGAGCCAGAAACAGACCCTGGAAATAAGACAGCGTTTTCAACAAATGGTACTAGTCAAACTAGATGACTGTATGCAGAAGAATCCAAATAGGTCCATACTTGTCACCTTGCATAAAACTCATCTCTAAATAGATCAAAAACCAGATTCACTGGTCCTGATAGAAGAGAAAGCAGGGACTAGCCTTGAATTCATTGGCAAAGGAGAATACTTTCTGAACATCATTAATGTAGAGATTAAGATTGACCATTAACAGATGGGACCTCACGAAACGAAGAAGCTTATGCATGACAATGGGTATCATTTGGACAAAGCAGCAACCTATAGAATGGGAAACGATTTTTACCTTTGTGGACCTGATAGAGGGCTAATATCCAAAGTATATAAAGAACTTAAGAAACTAGGTAACAAGAAAACAAGTCATCCAATTAAGATGGGGTAAGATAATTTGTCAGTAAATTACCAGTAAAGGAACCTCAAACAGCCAAAAAACACTTGAAGTTCAACATCCTTAGCTATCAGGGAAATTGAAATTAAAGCTACTCTGAGACTCCATCTGACAGTTCCTGCTGACAAGACTGAGTTGTCACTTGTAAGGAGTGTGGAGAGCAAGGGGAACACTCGCTCATTGTTAGTGGGAGTACAAACTTGTACAGCTGTGCTGGAAATCCATATGGTGGTATTTCAGGAAGATGGAAATTGATCTACCTGAAGATCCAGCTATACCTCTCTTGGGTATATACCCAAAGGATGCTTCATCTTATCACACTTGCTCAGTGATATTTTATTGCTGCTCTATTCGTAGTGGCCAGAAATTGGAAAATACTTACATGTCTCTCAACAGAAGGATGGATAAAGAAAATTTGATATATTTACACAATAGAACTGTTATATTTTCAGGCAAATAGATGGAACTAGAAGAATTCTGAGTGATGTAGCCCAGAACCAGAAAGATGGTATATATTCACTTATATGTAAACATTAGCTGTTAAATCAATGATAACAACACTAGAATCCTACGGAAGTTAGGTACTAAGTAAGGGACTGGAGGACACAGATAGGTCTTATTAGGAACGGTAAATAGATTAGATAATTGTGGATGGATGAGATGCTGAAATGGGAGGATTAAGTGGGGAGGAGCAAGGAGAAGAATAGAAGGAGGAAATATGGGGAGAGAGTTAAAACTAAAGGGTATTTGAAGGGTAGTATGAAAACCTAATACAGTAGAAACCTTCTGAAATATATACATATATGAAAACAATCTAAATGATATCGCCAAATAATAGGTGAGACAGAGTTCCACCTGGTTGTCTCTTGTTACCAGAACAAGGCTTCTAGTACTAAGATTGGGTTACAGCAAGGCTAATCACGTTGTTTGCCAAAGTGGTCTCATGGGAATCTCCAAACAACCCAGGCTGTTGCCAAGACAATAGATTGCTCTTCACAAACTGGCAACAAGGTCTCATTGCTAAAGACAGTATCTACATTATTGTCTCATTAAATTGAGAAATTGAGCTGATGCCTACATAGAGTTTTCTCCCCTATATTCTAGCATCTTTGGTAGATGCTACCAAAAGAGATACACCATGCCACTTTAATCTCTGTGAGTTCATATGAGTTTTGTTCATGTTAATTTAGAGGGCCTCTGTTCTTGGTGTCTTCAATCCCCTCTGCTTCTTACACTCTTTTTGCCTCCATTTAAAAAGAGTTCATGGGCTCTGCAGCGATGGAGTTTTGTGTACTACCAAAAGAGATACACAAACACTAAGGCAAGCACAACCTCTTTGATTTACAATGGTGTCATCCCTACAATAGATGCCAGGGCAATGGTTCTCAACCTGTGGGTCATGACCACTGAGAAACACAGATATTTATATGATAGTTCACAACAGTAGCAAAGTTAAGTTATGAAGTAGCAATAAAAATAATTTTATGGTTGGGGATCACCAGAAGATGAGGAACTGTCTTAAAGGGTTGCAGCATCAGGAAGGCTGAGAACCACTGTGCTAGACCAATGGCAGTGCAGAGTTCGGAGTAACCAACTAAAATTTGACTTCAGGCCCACTCATAGAGATCGAACACATTCCAACACTGCTTGGGTGGGTAACCTAGAACCTGATATTACATAGCCCAGGGATATAGGGTTAAAACCAAGTAATCCTGGTCTTAAAAAAAAAAAAGCCAGGTATTATGGCACATGTCTTTAATCCCAGCACTAAGAAGGCAGAGATAGGCAGATTTCTTGAGTTCAAGGCCAGCCTGGTCTACAGAGTGAGTTGAGTTCCAGGATAGCCAGAGCTACACAGTGAAACCCTATCTGTCTGTCTGTCTGACTGTCTGTCTGTCTGTTTGTCTGTCTGTCTTCATAGATCAGTGCCTTGTTTAGTCATCATTAGAGAGGCTTCGATGGGAACAAATATAGATCTCTCTCTCTCTCTCTCTCTCTCTCTCTCTCTCTCTCACACACACACACACACACACACACACACACACACACACACCTTGAAACACTCACCTCCTAAAAGGGATTGTCTAACAAATCCTTCCCCTCAGGGCCCATGAAACTGCAGAAGAGGAGGCAAAACATGTAAGGGTCAGAGAGGATTGAAGATGCCAAGAAAACAAGGCCTCTAAGTCAACATGAACAAAGCTCTTAAAACTCACAGAGCCTGAGACAGCACGCACAGGTCTGCACAGTTCTGCACCAGGTCCTCTGCATATATATCACGTCTTCCTGTTTAGTGTGTTTATGGGATTCCTAAGAGTGCAAATGAGTGGCTCTCTGATTCTTGTGCCTTCCCTTGGGCTCTTTTCCTTCTTTTCCAACTTTGATGTAATAGTTTTTGTTTTATCTTATCTTATTTTGTTATGTTTTATCATTATCCCTTAGACACCCGATGTTAGTACCAAGAACTATGACGTCATATAGGCGACAGCTAGCACTGCAAGCATAGGCCTGTTACCAAGGCAACGGCCGCCATATACCCAGAATTCAATGGGCCTACCTTTTACCTCTAATTTACATTACCTCCAATATATAATGGGTAGCGTGTTTTCCTCTCTCTCTCTTTTCTTTTCTTCCTTTCCTGTCTCCATCCCGCCCGCTGCACCTTTACCCCATCTTAAATAAAGCCACGTGGAACTGTCTGGTGTGGTCTGGTCCCTCATTGCGGCCCACATCTCCGCAGCTTCTCTGCCGTGCCCCGAGGCCCATGTGGCGGGCATACAGGTGACTCACGTGGGCTGCAGGTCACCGAACTGCGTGGAAAAACCAACACCCATTCTATTCTAGTGAGATACAGAAAGGGTGTGGATGAGGATGGGTTGGGAGGTGGGGAGGAACTGGGAGGCGTAGAGGGAGGAAAAACCTAAACAGAATATATTATGTGAGAAAATAATCTATTGTTAATAAAAAGCAGGAAAATATTTAAAAAGAAACATAAGGTCCTGCATGTCTTTATTTATGTGTTAGGCGCCATGCAGGCATAGATAGGAATTTTGCAAATGTTAACTCGTTTGATTTTTATAACAAATGGGAAAGGATATGCCATTCCCATTTTGCAGATGAGGTTTGTGAGGCAATTAACTAGTCATCCCATGTAGATATGATTTGGATTCAGAGACTCTAGTGCTATGGTCCAATTTAAGAAAAAAAAAAAGTACTGTGTTACTGATGCCAAGGAAAATGGCCACTCTCAGGAACAAATTTCCCAGAGCAGTGGTTCTCAATCTGTGGGTCACCGACACCTGGGTGTGAATAATCTTTTCACGGGGGCCCAATATCAGCTATCCTGCATATTGGATATTTACATTACAGTTCATAACAGCAGCACAATTACAGTTATAGAGTAGAAACAAAAACAGTTTTGTGGTTGGGGGTCAGCACAGCATGAGGAGCTGTATTAGAGTTGTAGCTTTAGGAAGGCAGGGAACCCCTGCCCTAGAGCAATATTAGCATTTAAGAATGAGGGTGTAGAAAAAGTGAGATAGGATGGACACCACTGTTCCTTCTGGATCCCTGTATCCTTGCCCATTTATACCCTGAAGTTGGGAAGAGCCAGAGGGCAGGAGAATCAGAAGAAAGTGGAGCTCTGGAATTTGAAAGGAGTGGTGGGTAAACTCTGAGGGAGAGGCGGGAGGGGCGGGAGGGGCGGGAGGGGCGGGAGGGTGTACCCCAGAATAGTTTGCACCCTGGAAAGCGAGGAAGGGTGAATTGTAATATCTTAAAACGATGCTGGGTCAGTTCTTCACCCAAGGTTTTCTTTTAACACGTCCTTTCTCCAGTTGCAGACATGTCAATAATCTCAACAAAATAGTAACCAGAAACATAGATGGGCTAGAAATGAGTTTCCCCCTGGGGACCATGTCTGCCCTTCAGGGAGCGATTCAGCTGCTCCCGACACAGCAGAGGTGGGATCTGAAGAGCAGCAGAAGTGCATGCTAAGGGGAGGAGCTTCTCTCTCAAGTGGTCCCGAGCCCCTTCCTGCTCCACATGATGCCGGCTGTGGAGTGTCAAGGTTTGCTTCCAACTTGATGTCCTGTTCTTGCATTCTCTCTATGTGAAAACATTTCTCTGGCCATCATCATGATGTCAGTGTTGATTACAACTTGAAGGAACTTAAACTCACCATGGAAACTAATCTCTGGGTATGTCTTTGAGGAAATATCCCCAATTAGGTCAACTGAAGTAAGGTGAGCCATTTCAAATCTGCTTGGTCCTGTTCCTTCAGCTGGGGTTCCAGACTAAATAAAGCGGAGAAAGCAAGCGGAGTATAAGAATCCAGTGCTTACAGGCAAGCAGATCAATGGAACAGGATTGAAGACCCAGAAATTAACCCACAGACTTATGGTCACTTGATCTTTGATAAAGGAGCCACAACCATCCGGTGGAATAAAGATAGCCTTTTCAACAAATGGTGCTGGTTCAACTGGAGGTCAACATGCAGAAGAATGCGAATTGACCCACTCTTATCTCTTTGCACTAAGATCAACTCCAAGTGGATCAAGGACCTCCACATAAAACCAGACACACTGAAACTATTAGAAAAGAAACTTGGGAAGACCCTGGAGGACTTGGGCACAAGGGAAAAGTTCCTGAACAGAACACCAATAGCCTACGCACTAAGATCAAGAATCGACAAATGGGACCTCATAAAATTACAAAGTTTCTGCAAAGCAAAGGACACTGTCAGAAGGACAAAAAGGCAACCAACAAAGTGGGAAAAGATCTTCACCAACCCCACATCCGACAGAGGGCTAATATCCAATATATACAAAGAACTCAAGAAGTTAGACCACAAAGAAACAAATAACCCTATCAAAAAATGGGGCACAGAGCTAAACAAAGAATTTTCACCAGAAGAAATTCGGATGGCCGAGAAACACCTTAAAAGATGTTCAACATCATTAGTCATCAGGGAAATGCAAATCAAAACAACCCTGAGATTCCACCTCACACCAGTCAGAATGGCTAAGATTAAAAACTCAAGAGACAACAAGTGCTGGCGAGGATGTGGAGAAAGAGGAACACTCCTCCACTGTTGGTGGGATTGCAAAATGGTAAAACCGCTCTGGAAATCAGTTTGGCGGTTCCTCAGAAAATTGGGCATGCCACTTCCAGAGGACCCTGGCATACCACTCCTGGGCATATACCCAGAGGTTTCCCCTGCATGCAATAAAGACACATGCTCCACTATGTTTATAGCAGCCTTGTTTATAATAGCCAGAAATTGGAAGGAGCCCAAATATCCCTCAAAGGAGGAATGGATACAGAAAATGTGGTATATTTATACAATGGAATACTACTCAGCAATTAAAAATAATGAATTCATGCAATTTGTAGGTAAATGGTTAGACCTGGAAAATATCATCCTGAGTGAATTAACCCAATCACAAAAGAATGCACATGAAATGCAATCACTGATAAGTGGATATTAATGAGCCCAGAAGCCCTAAATACTCAAGACACAAATAGCAAGTCAAATGATTCCCAAGAAGAAGAAAGGAGAGGACCCTGGGCATGTAAAGATTGCATCCAGTTTAGTAAAGAAACCGAGGGGGGGGAATGATTGGGGAATAGTTGGGGGGGAGAGGAACTATGGGAACTATTGTGGGTGGGAACTGGGAAAGGGGAAAGCCTTTGGAATGTAAACATAGAATATAGAAAAAAAAAAAAAGAATCCAGTGCTTTCTGCTTCCTGACTTTGGATGTGACCAGCTGCCTTCCACTCCTGATGCTTTCTCAATCGTGATTAACTGTATCCCCTGAAACTGTAAGCCAAAAGAGGGCTATCCTAGGATGGTGACTGACGGAAACGATCTGCAGTGTGGAGATGATACAGAGGAAAGTCTCCTGGCTGTAATAGTAAGAACGAGTCAGAGGCAGGCCTCCATCAGCAGAAGGTGACACAAAAATGGCCCTGCAGAGCCATTTGAGCAACATCTCTCGGAAGCCAAGATATTTACAGATTTCTCGAATGTGCTAAACTCAGAGTAAGGAATGCTTCTTAAGGTGAAGATGGGATTCCAGGCTTGGTTTGTTCACTCCACAGTTGTAGGTTAAGTGATATACTTTTCCTCAGCTTGTCTGCAAGATGGGACTAATGCAGGGCTATTCTACCAGGCTAAGATCCTCTTGTTAAATGAGACCATGAGGTTAAGAAACTAATACTCCAAAGTAAAGGTGCTAGAACCTGCCTTGGAGTAAAGTTTCACCGTGACTTTGTGTCCTCTTGCCTCTGCTTCCTGTTTTCCTCGACTCCCTGCAAGAGGCAAGTCACAGAAACTAGAATCTCTCTTCTCTAAGGTAGATCACAGAAACTAGAGCTGAAAGGATAAGGTTATAAGCTAGGAATCCCCCATGCCTGGGCACGTGGGTGGCACTTGAATCCGCAAGGCCAGTGGGGGAGGGTGGGCGCGACACTGCATGGCGGTCACGTAAGCGGAAATGACTTAACTAGTTCTTCTGGCCTCTGTGAGAGGCTGGTAGGTTGTCAGAGAGTGCAAGTTCGGATGGATTGAACAGATTGGCTTAGAAGCTTGTGGTAGGCGGGTTCTGTTATAAGTCTATAAAAGGCAAGGCAAGCCAGTCCTCGGCGGGCTTACATCTTCACCTTGCTGGGGAGACAGTAACCCCCCAGAGCTCTGGAAATTAAAATCCTCTTGCGAAATTGCATCAGGTCTGTCTCTCGTGAATGTTTGGGGTGCCGGTTTCTGAGGCATGGGGTGCAGAAGCACCCCGTTTTTTCTTTCGGATCTTACAGAGCCCCTGCCCCATACCAAGTCACAAATCCAGGGAACACCCCCCCTGTTGTTCTCTTGCTTTTCTGTGTTGGAACTAGCTATGAAATCCTCTCACACAGCTTTCCTGACAGTTAAGACTTACACTCTGGAAGGGGCTGAAATGCTACACAAAGTCAAAGAAAGATCTGAGGAGAGAGGCCTTCACGACTTTTCCCATTCAGTCTATTGGCATTACATCAGACCCTTTCAGTCCAGTCAAATCTCTATATGGCTGTTTATGCATCGATAAATCTAAGCTTAAAACAATGAATCGATTACTCTGAGTTTATGGGTCCCCAGTCTGAAAGCTCTTGTATCACACAGAACTGTGATCAAATACCTGTCTTGTCTGCCTGTCTTTTGATAAAGGGAATCAGATATGAGCCTTTCTGATAGGCAGGAAGTGAATACAGCCCCTACCTTCCCCTACACAGCCGAGAGCTGAAGTTTGCCACATTCCAGCATCATTCTGAAGGCTTCCCAAGGTTTGAGTCACTTGAGTATTACAAGGCATGCTAGGAAAACCCGATGCGTAAGAACAGTTGCAGTTAGGACAGAGAGCTGTAAGTCTCCAGGTACAGAGCCCACTCAGGACCTTGCATAGACACAAACACTCTTCTGAATTAGGATTGGCAAAGCAGTTATTTATTTTCTGGTCAATGTTTTGCTTAGATGTCTAGTTTCTCCTGCTTGTTTATTTTGCAACCGAAACTGGAGACATGACCAGAGCCTGGCCAAATGTACCGGTAATTCTAACGACACTATGTTCCTTTCCAGATATTGGAGTACTGTGGAGCAGATATATGCACATAAGTGCATGCTTGGTAGGCACATAGGTGCACACATGAAAGCATACATGTACATACATATGCATACTCCTATCCTATGTGTGCACTAAGCTCTTGGTTAGAAACTTCTCAGTCTGCCCATTAAACTTGCAGGCAGATATAGAACAGGACCCATTCATTAATGCCATACCTGACGTTACACAAAATCAAGAAATCTGTTTTAGAAATTGTTTTTTTTACTCTGCGGTTTTTTTTTTTCATTTCTCTGATAATTTGCTCCCCTGGGTGTGTATGTGACCCTAACTTGAGGCCTACTCTCTCTTAGTTTTAAATTTGTTTGTTTGTTTTTAAGGAGTTACTAGTTGACAAATTAACTTTCCTAAAACAAAATAACCAGGAGCCACTAAAGAGTTCTGAGTCTGCGTGCAGCCGCCCACTGCAGGGCTGTCCCCACAAACTTGTTTTACCTGCGAGCTACTCCTCCAAGGCTCACTTGCTGTCACTGGCTGAAAACTTCAAGCCCAGGCTGGAGGCGGCTGCGGGCCCCCGGTACAGCTCAGTGACCCCCGCGGGGGCCGAGTGGAAGAATTCCAGGAATGCAGCGGAAGCCACCGGCTGCTCCCTGGGCGGGTCAGGTGACTGGCTGCTCCGGCCCAGCTCGGGGGCAGAGCTACCTTCCAGCACAAAGGCAGCTCCAGTAAGCCGGAGCTGCTGCCGACCAAGAAGACAGAACGCCCTGTGTTCGTGGAAATCTACACTTTCCCTTCCGAGATTGGGTGGGGGTGGGGAAGCCACGCAGGAAGCCGGTCTGGTTGGTAGGCCAGGCTGGAGACTGTGATGGGATGACCCGGCCCCAGCGGGAGCAGGAAACTTAGTAAGACACAGGAGTTCAAAACACAGAGCCTTGTGTAAGTAGAGTCACGGCTTGGAGGCAATAACCCTCTCTCCCTGCCTCTAGATTATGGTCAGTGCAGGTTTGAGGACCCCGAGAGTTACTAGTGGAGGGAACAAACTGGCTCCTCGAAACCACACAACTTGGCGCTCTTTTTGATGGAATTTGGGAAGTTCTTCCTGACAATCCACGTCAGTGGCTCTCAGCCTTCCTAATGATGAGACCCATTAATACAGTTCCTCATGTTGTGATGACCCCGACCATAAAACTGTTGCTACTCCCTACCTGTAATTTTGCTGCTGTTATGAATTGTACTATAAATATCTTACATGCGGCTTCGGTTGAAAGGGTCACTTGACCTTCAAGAGGTCCCGACCTCTTGAAGTTGAGAACTGCCGATCTACATAGATCAAATACTATGGACTGTATTTTTAAGTATTGCTGCAGAGTCAGAAGAATGTTTAACTTGTTTACTCTGTTGGCACTCAAAAGTGTGTGGAGGACAATCTAAGCCCCGCCCATCTTTTAATGGGGTCTCACCGTGTAGCCTTGGCTGGCCTACCTTCTGTAGGTAGACAAGCTTGGTTTTGAACTCACAGATGTATCGGCCTCTGTCTGCCTCGTGGGTGCTGGGACTAAATGTATGTGTGCACCTCACCCCGCCTCGGATTTATTTAAAATTGTAAGAATATGGTTTTTTAAAGAATAATTTTATTATTTTAAATCTATAATTTGCTCCTCTTGGCCATCAGACCCTCCTTTAGCTAGAATTATTAAGGGAATTCTCTTTCAGGTAAATCCACTTTCAGGATAACAAAATATAGACAACGTCTTCCTGGGAGTGCTCCCCACCAAGGTAGGTCAGGAGCTGCAGACGACACTCAGAGAATAATGCCACAAATTTTCCCAGGCACTTGGCAATCAGTGTTCTTTCTCCTGTCCTCACAGGAAGAACTGTCTACCCGAAGAGTTCCATGACAAAGTGGACCTGCCAGCCAAAGTATATGTTTTTCTTAGTCATTTTCCAGCTTACAAGATGACCACTGAAGTCTCCCGCTTTGATGGACTAGAAGAGAGTTCTTCAGACTTCAGTCTTCTGCTTGCTGGTTTTGAAATCCTTAAATTTTGCTCCGTGTTCTCCAGTGTTTCAAGCATGCAGCGTTTGGGATTTGACATGCCATAGGCACCAGTCAGAGGATCAAGCAGCCAGATCACCTGAAGACACCTGCTCTCCAGTCTCAGCTACGCCATGCTGTGGTGCAACCTTGGGTGGTGAATTCGCCTCTCCCAGGCTGTATAAAGCTTGAGTGCCATCAATTCTGTCCTTTGGAGCGTTCTCCTGTTTCTCTGTCCTGGAGATGAAGCCTCAGGCCTCCTGTAGCCTAGGCTAACACTCTACCATTGGGCTATATCCCCAGCCTTCCTTTTACTTTTTATTTGGGGACAGTGTCTCACTCAGTTGCCCAGCTTGGCTTTGAGCTCACTTGGTAGCCAGGCTGGTCTTGAACTTATAATTCTCCTACCTTAGCTCCTGAGTGGGTGGATTAAAACTCCCCTCCCTCCCAGACCCTGAGCATTTTTATTCTTACAGAGAAATTCCTGTCAGCCTATCATTACATCATAGCTTTTAAAAGTCGAAATTCAATGGTATGGTTGACTAAATCCAGTTCTTTGTATAAAGACACTTGGGTTGCTTGTTTGTCTGTGTGCTTGTTTTGTTTTCTGTTGGTGTCGTTTCTGCATTTTCGTTGTACTTTTCATTAATTTTAAGTCTGGGTAAACTTCATTTTTATCATACCCATTTCACTAACTTAACTATGCTCTTTTAGATTTGGGGACAACTCTTATTTCTTGAAGAAGTTTACTGTGGTCCTTCTTACCTCCACCATGGCCTAATGATAACTGCTTTTGTTTACAGATCAGAAGCAGACTAGAGTGCAATGTATCTTAGACCTTTCATGGCTGGGTAAGCCAAATACCTGTCTTTTCCATATTAGTATAATATTTACTCTGCTGTTTACCAGACAGAAGGGAATGCCCTTCCAGGGAGCCAGAACTTTTCAATGTGACCTATACTCATTGTTCACTTATAAATACATTAATAATTTACTCCACCATGGGTCTCTAGATGCTGCTGTATGTAAACACAGGACTCCATCCTTCTAAGGTTGGGATAGTGCCCTCAGAACACAGAGCTTTAGGGGAAGATTTTGATAATTAGCCCAGGAAGCCAATTTGTTCTGAGGTGTTCAAGCCTCTACCTTACAACTCAGGTTAGAATAGGTCTGACTGATTCCCTACTTCAGAAAACTCTAGAATAGTAAGGTTTATACTTTGTGCAACATGACTGCATCAAAACATTTTCATTTAATTTACCTGAGTTGGAAATGCCTAGTGACTAACTTAGGTCCATTTGGATGCTATGAAACGTTGAATAAATTTCCTAGATAGATTTTTTTCCCTTGAAAGAAAGGATTAAAGATTCTATTGAAGAAACATCTTTTTCACACAGTGTGAAAAGACCACAGGCGTTCCCATGGGAATCACCGGACTGTATTTCAGCCCTTCCCACAGATGGCTATTGTTCCTGGGCGGCTCTGTTTCCCTCTTCTGCTGTGTGCTGCTACATTTCACTTGTACCAAATACTTCCAATGCTAGATTATTCCAAACAATTCTAAGATACTCATACCGGAGGGGTTTTGTCAGAATTGATATAGTTCAAATATGTAGCATGAATATTATAAGAACATATAAAATAGCATTTTTGCCATCTATTTATCAAAAGCTCAAAACATGTAATTTTAAATACAAATTGCAAGTTTTGAACACAAATGGAGAAATGTTGCCCTTCATGGACAATGAGAGGCAACTTATCAAACCTAGCAAACTTTCTAAAGCACAGAATTCTGTGGCCTTTCAGGATGATTTCATAAGTATGTTCATTTTCATCTGGAACTTTTGACTTGGTAGATCATATTTTCCTGTACAACAACATATATCTTGGTTTTTTAAAATCTACATTCAAATTCTATTTGACTTGTTTTTGCAGGAAACAGGCCCAAATTCTCAAACCACGAGGATACCCAGTGTTGACTGTATGACTGTGTCATTTAAATTTCCAATATTACTCTATCATATGAGGAATTCAAATCATTTACTAAGTTTACAAAGTTGAAAATTAAAAAACAATGGATGCCATTGAGCCCAATTGTTGCTTATTAAATCAATTTGAGAGTGCATGTGAAAGACCAAAGAAGTAGCTATGTTAGGTCATGATCTGTAAGATGCACACAAAAGCAGTCAGGAACTGTTCCGATGAGGACTGTGTGTCTGGCCTCTGACTGAAATGGGGCTTCTTAGCTTTCTGCAAAAAAACAATGGCAGGGACTGTTCCCCTGTTCACTGCAAAAGGCTTCTCAAGGTGAATGAATGTGTGGAAAGAAGACCACAGTTATGGAGTAAAACAATAATGCACACAATAAGACTCCAGCACAGCTTCTGGTCCTTGGAGCCTGGGGACATGTTTTAACCACCCTCAGAGAAATAGACATTCTTAACCTAAACACTGAAATGTACACACACACACACACACACACACACACACACACACACACACACACACAGCTCCTAAGCGCACTTTTATCTGCATAATCAGCCAGCCCTTGGAAGTTTTTCTTCTCAACTTGCCTCCCTGCAGTTTCTGGCCTTGGCTTTCATTAGCTTTTGTTTCTGTCGAACAAAGGGACAGGAAAGAAGACCGCCATACCTCCTAGCTCCGGACGGACGCTGGCAGGTGCAGGCAACAGAAGGCAAAGGGTTGATCCTTTCCGGAACACTTGAGCTGAGACCCAGGACCACGCTCAGAGGCAGCCCTGCAGCGCCTGCCCGTCCTGGCGGTGGCTGCTGGCAGGTCCCTGTGTGCTTGTCAAGCAGCGCTGAGCTAGAGTCTCTCCCTGGACTCACCGTGTGGTATCGGGCGAATGAGTAACTTTTTCTCCCTTTTCCAAACTTCTGTTTTAGATCTAACAATTTGCACGGTTTTCCTGACTTCCTCTGTAGACTTAGGGCAGTTTCTCCGAGGCCAATTTGTAGTGTGGAAAAATTGGATTTGCTACCAACCAGTAATTTAGGTTCTGTTAATGAATAACTCACTTTAAAAAATCAAGGAAGTTTTAGGTTAATATCAGATTTGGGGCATTTATGCAGGCATGTGTGAAAGAGGTGGGAAGAGATGGGGGGTCATGGAATGAGACGGAATTTAAGCCAAACATGATAGAAGGAAAATACCATGTAGCAAGTGCCTGAAGGAGCAGCTTTCTAACTACTCTATTAGTATTGCTAGTGAGACACTGAGAGACTGACTGGAACATCCCCAGGGACTCTAGGATGTCTTCTAATCCAGCAGGGTTTCTTCTTGTGTCCATTGAAATTGCTAACTCATGTTCTTTACCTTCCGCATATGGAACTGTCTCGCAGGCTTAATGCATAGGGGATTCCTTACAAGCCCCCTTATGTTTCCATAGATCTTTGTCTTTTAAGGGGAATGCAAAACCTCTAATGCATAAATTAATTGGTGGTGCCCAGTGGACCTATACATCAGGAGGCTCTTCTTTCCCCTGAAAGGTATGAAATTGGCTTTCTTCCTTTATTGGTCAGAGGTTTTTGCCTGCATAGAATATTCCTGAGTCTTTCTAGAGTTTTCAGCCAAATTGGGTGAGTGCATTGGGGCAAAGCAGAGGGAGAAAGTGAGGTATAAGGTTCACAACCAAAAATATTGTATGTCTTTGTCACTGGCAATTATATACAAAAGCCACATTTAGATAGTGTAGATTACTTTTTCCTGTTTGCCACCCAACATCTCATTATTCTAGTCAAAATTGCTCTCAGTCTTGCCTTAGGAAGCCATATTCTTTGGGTAGAGTTGATGCATATATACAAGATGAGCCCTAATTGCTCCTAGCCAACCAGAGAATCACAGTGAGTGATTTAGGGAAGACATACGGGCCCTTCCAAGTCAATCAAACAGTAAAGGTAAATGTTTGATCTCAGTGGGAATCATCGTTGTTGCCTATTTTGATGACTGAAGATACAAGCCATATTGCTCTTGCCTTATTGCCACCAAGAAACTCTAGTGACTTCATCTGAGCCCTTTAAGCCAGCTTCTTCTAAAGATCTGTCTTCCATGTATGCCAACACAGTGTTTCACAAAGGGAGTGATTTCGGCTTGGCTTTTCTGCTGCTTCCGTTGGGAGGGGGGGATAATTTGCCTGACAGAACTGGCGTGATCTAGATGTGTAGCTAGACTCTCTCACACGGGCACGTTAAGCATTAGTGGGTGCATAGAGTCACCAGGAAACATTTATGACAAATGCCCTCCCTTGACAAGCCACTGGAGAGGAAGGCTTGGAAAGGTGTGCAGTCCTACAGTGCACCTTCAGGCTCTTAAAACAAGTTCCTCTCAACTTGTTCACTTCTCTAATACTTCCATTGGACCCCGCAGACCTGGAGTACCTGGCATGAACCCAAGTAGATCTGATCATAAGAGCTTTTGGGGCATGAGGTTTCGTCAATTCGTTTGGTTTCACAGAGTTTGCTATGACTCCACTTTTCCCTCTACTCTTGTACCACTTGAAACAAACAAACAGAAACATTATCTCTAAACCGTAAAGTGAGAAGAAGATGCTTCTTTTATAAGAGGGAGGTAAACGCTAAGGTAACCATAAATGGATGAAGCCCGGATAATCGCTAACTGTTCCTCAGCGACTATTGTGTATGAATAACTTTGGGTGGTAGAGAGAGTGGCTCCCTGTGAGCTTCACGCTGGCCTCAAACTCTACACAGCTTAGCCTCAGAGGGCCTTGAACTCAGGGAGATCCTCTGGCCTCTGCTTGACAAGTACTTGGATTGCAGGCATGCACCACCGTGCATGAGACTGTTTTTGTTTATTTGCTTTGACGGTTTGTCAAGTGCACTCTTTCTGTGTTCAGGCTCTCAGCTCAGCTGAGTCCATCGTAGCCACAGAGATGCAGACATAGTCAGAGACTCCTTTTTAGCTCAGCGAAATGGCATGGGGATCACAGAGTGGCAGTCAAACTTCTTAAGAACTCGGGAGTAAGGCTATGTGGCTGAGGTTTATTTAGTTTGCTTCACTATAATAAAGATTATTTTCATTAATATCTGATGGAGAACGTAATACCATTTACCACTCAATTTGGGAAGACTCATTATTCATTCCATCAAGTAGTTTTCATCTGTGTGAAAAGCCTGTTCTACTTACCAGGCAATTAGATGGGCAAGGAGAGGACCATGTTATACTTCCCTCTGTCCTTATCCCAACAGTGTCAATGGCTCTATTTTGGATGCTTAACATTTCTTATGACCTGGGGTTGATAGCACCTATGTGATTGCAATGATCCACTGGATGGTCTGTATCCTCTAGCAGGGCTTTCCCTCCTTGAGAATGGCAGGGTTTGTGACTTACTTCTATCACATGGAGCCTTACCAGGAGGCTAGAAGGCTATGACTGTGGCGCCCTTGTTATCTAAGATGCCATCATGCTCCTGGGCTCAGTCTAAATGTTCTCCTTTCTGGTTCAGTGAAGTCTTTGTCCATGTGGAAAAGCACATAGGACAAGGAAGTAGAAGTGGCCTCTAGGACCTAAGGGCAGCTTCGTCAAAAACTAGCAAGAAATCGGGGCCTTCGTTCCGACAGACACAGAAGTGAACTCTTCCCAAACTGGAGGGATTGGAGTTCACACCATGCTTCGAGGTGTGAACTCAGCTCAGCCAACACGCTTGATTATTCTCTTGCAAGATCCCCAGCAGCCGCATGCAACCAAGGACATCCGTGAATGCAGCCCAGTGCGAAGTAGTAAACTTACTCAAAGCATTTTGCTTTGTAATTGTTGTAAAAGATTTATTTTGAATTAAGAATCGTAAGGCATATGCCTATATCTTATATATGTATGTATATACACATATGTGTTACATGATTTTCAAGCATGAATTTTTTTGATCAACAGTTGTGTTGCAGTGTCAAAGGGTTGATATGCCTGGGTGCTTTTGAATGATCCTATTACGTTATAAGTCATAACTGACTTCCCCTGCTATGGACTATTTTCCCATCTCTAAAACGAAGTGGGCAACACCCGAGATTGACCTCCAGCCTCCACACACTTCATGCCCACATGCCCGAGGTCCATTCAGTGATCTGCATCTCTGTATCTTCCCCTTTATCCACACTGTCCACATCACTTCTCCTGCTTACTTTGGGCAGCTCTGCTCTGGTGGCACTGAAATTATACAAAGTCTTTGCTGTTCCCGTAAGAAGCCTCTGCACTCGATGCTGCCTCAGTTTCCCGAGGTTTCTCCTAGAGGTCCCCTGACTTACTCCTGTTTAGGATTTGACACTGGAATACTGTCACAGCCTCATATTTTGTTGGCTCGGTCCCCAGCTTGTGGTCCTGGAGCCTGTGGGAGGTAGACAGTAGGACAGTAGACCACTAGTGCAGAGTCCTTGAGGGTCATACCTACTGTGTTCAGGTTTTCAGTCTGGACTCTCTACTGCCTGGTCTATATCATGTGAATAGTTACCATACACATTCTCTCTCTCTCTCTCTCTCTCTCTCTCTCTCTCTCTCTCTCTCTCTCTCTCTCCTTCCCTCCCTTTCCTTCTCCTTCTCCTCCCCTCTCCCTTTCCATCTTTGCCTCTGTTTTTCTCACCCTTCCTCTTTACAGTCCCTTCTAAAATACAAACTTTGGTAAAGTGTTTGCTGTTAGTTTGTTCCTACTGTGTTAAAAAGCCAGGTAAGATGGTACACAGTCTTAACCATAGAATTAGAGAAGTACAGATAGGTAGAATCCTGGGTCTTTCTGGCCAGGCAGCCTGGCATAAACAGTGAGTTCCAGGACAAAGAAGGGACAATGCCTCAAAAATAAGGTAGATGACACCCGAGGTTGACCTCCACACATCTCCACATGCACATGTACACACACACAAACGCAAACCTTAGAAGGCAGAGCTTGTAATTTTCAGTTTCTCCGTGGAGTTTGGAATGGTATCTGATTCATGGTATGAACCTACATTATTGAATCCATGTCAACTAAGTAGACTTAATGTCAACTTAAGCTCCGGAGGCCTTTCCAGGCAAGACTGTGACTAGAAGCAAACAGCCTGAAGATGAGCGGCTGTGCAGACACCGGGTTGCTATTGACTTTGGGAGAGAAAACCTCCAAGGTTTATGTTCAGGCGTGGTTGCAGAGTCAAGGCTCGGGCTCTGCATCTGGCCGTGGGGCCAGGGCTGTGGTGGTGTTCTTCAGAGCCCAGGGCGGCAGCCTCGTTACCAGCCTGCTCTTATCAGGTGTTGATGCTCCCATCTTCCTGAAAATTATGCACACAAACCCTCATTATCCTTTTGATAGAAGTCATTACAGTTTAATTAGACAAGCGCTGCTTCTGTGGCTTGGAACTAAGAAACACATGCTGGTGACAAGGTCATTAACCTGCCTCTGTGGTTTTTTCCTTTGCTGGCCCTTCAACAAGAAATATGTGACTATGCCACCTCATCCTGAAACTATAAACTCTACCTTCTCCTCTCTGGAGAGAAACCCATGTCAGGCATGGTCGATCATTTCCCCTTTGATTCTACAGTATAACTGCCAGCCAGAACCATCTTCTTCTCTCCCAACAACTGGCTCATCTTTAAGGAGAAGGGCCAGGATTTATTCATCTGTGTATCCCTAGCTCTGGTTTACTATTAGGGCAAAGGAAACATTAAATTAAAAATACTCATAAAGGATTTCCATATAAATGCACCAATAAAATAATAATTCTGTACAAAAAACCAATTCTTGTACAGAAATATACAAACAGCAAAGAAACCCCTGAAGTGAGAAGCAGGATTTTTCTTTTCAATGTGAAAAAAAAAATCTAAATTTCTAGTTGTCTCAGTAGCCGCTGATTCAGAATGAAAAAGTGTCTAGCCAGATAATTGAAAAATCAGAGCTAGGGCACACATTACCAAGACCAGTGTGGACACCTCTCTTGTGTTACCATGAGAAGAAAACTACAATAAGGTGCTGAACAGAGATAACCAGCACTCATCTGGCCCTGCACAGACATGAGACCACAGTGGTCCAGCTGGCCACTAAGGAGAGCGATCATGGAGGATTCTGGAAAGCAACAGGAGAAACGTTGAAACCTTGTAAGACCAGAGACCTGAGACAACGGCATAGTGAGGGAAACGAACTATCCCAGCATCTGCAGCCCTGCCTCTGCACAAAGGGGAGAGTTAGAGTGGAGAAGAGGAAACCACGTCTGCATGGGTACTGGCAGTCAAGGGGATGGAAAGCTTTTGTAGCTCCTCCAGCCTTGCAGTCTATAGAACTAACCCCAAACCTACATGGAACCTAGGTTTTGAACCAGAATTTAGATTTTCCAGCCAGCAGCACCTCTGGTGCCATAGCCAGGAGCCATCTTGAATAAAGAACCTACTGTCTGAACTTGAACTCCTCTAGGGCTCAGAGCACCCCGCCTAGTCCTCAGAAGCCCCTCACCATACTCCAGTGCCTTGACTTAGCAGCTGGATATCTTATGAACCAGATGTGACTGGGTAGTGGGGTTCTGACGCAAACTGGCTAAGAATACATATTAACTCGTGTTAATATTAAAATCATAATATTGAGTGAAAAGAGCAAGCCATGGAAAATCCATTTAGAATGATGTCTTTAATATATGCAAAGGTCCTTAGAATATATTAGAATAACATTATCTTGAGGACACCTCCACACATAGTAAAATTACTTTTAAAGAGGCAACATAATATTTAGAATTAAACTCAAGATAACATTGCATGGGCAGGAAAGGAAATGTTGTGTTGTTGTGAAGAACAGACATTGTGACACAAAGATGAATTGAGGGGACAACTTTTGAGAACTATAGGACTGGGAACCCTGCCTTCAAGATTGGGGGCACGGAGTATCATGTATGGTTTCGTGTGAGTGCCGGGACCAAGAATAGTCACCCATGTAACATGGATCTGAGTCCTGCCTTGTTGCCAGGGCACAAAGTCTAAGAAGCCTTAAGGGAACCTTTGCCTGCTGCTGGCTATGTTCTACTCTGACTCACTCCAACTGAGGATTATTAGTTTAGTTTTGTTTTTTTTTAGCTACAGCTCACGCCTTCTCAGTGATCTGGTGGGCACTATGGCTGAACTAACTGGGGACGAGAGAGGTCCCAGGTGCATCAAGTACATACGACCAAGGAGGCTTGAGGTCCTGTACTTGTGTGGAGATACAATAACAACAGGGAGAAACACCATAATTCCAACAGCTACTAGTCAGAGTGCAGAGAAGAACTGACTGTGGGCGCCCATCCCATCCCCAGTGGGAGCATATACAACACAAGTTCTGCATCTAAGGCTCAGGGAACATTGTAGAAAAGGGGCTGGGGGAAGGATTGTAAGAGCCAGAGAACCAGGAAGTAAGTCTGCTTTGAGATGGTACCCTCTAGCTATGACAGGGAAGTTACGTTCATGAAACCTCTACAACATAGCTGCTTTAACAAAACCTGAACAATCCCAACAGCAAACAGCATCCGAAACAGATGGGGGAAGTCTCCTGGGTCTGCCCCTACATAAAGAGCTCTAAGTCATTAGCAACTCCTGAGACAGGAGAATTAGTCTTCTGCAAGGATGCGGCTGGCTATATGAATGCCAATCGTCAGCCCTAAAACATACACACAAATGACACTGAAATGACTCAGTGGGCTGTATATTTATTCGTTTATACTTATATGTAACAACAGTTAAAGAAGAGGAGACCATGAACTTTGGAGGGAGAGGAAGAGGGAGGAAATGGCAGGGATAGGAGGAAGGGTAGGGGTAAGAAAAATGATGTAACTGTTTTAATTAAATAAAAAGCCTTACTCTAAAAATTAAAGGAAAATGAAATCTCAAAAACTCTGGAAAAATAAATAACCAGAACAATTCTATATTGACTTATTTAAAATTTGAGTTACAGTTTAAAATGTTTTTGAGATAAAAACTTGAGGCTCACCCATATTTATCAGCAAACTTTACAATAATCCTAAGAGAGAAGTGATACTTTACTGACGGTATACAGAATCCCCCAGAAGTCCATCTCTTTCACACTGTTGTTCTTAAGTGACCACTAACTTGTTGTCAAAGCCAAACAGGACATTGTCAGTCCAAGGGCTGACACTTAGACCTCTACACATCTCACTAACACAGTAGTAGTTTTTGTGTGGCTACACTCTGGAGGAGGACAGCCTCTTCCATAGATGACCCTGAACAACTGGACACTTGTGTATTTGAACTCTATTTGAAAGGACACATGGATTTACAAGTCACACCACATAAAACAATTCAAAGTCAACCATAGGTCTAAAAGCGAAGGCTGAAACTAAAACTTCTAAGAACATGATGTGGTTAGCCTCAGATGAGCTCAAGTTTTCTTAGAAAAAATTCGGTTTATGTAAACATAACACAAATGAATTTCACCAAAGATTACATGGATGGATAGTTAGCATAAGAAAAGGTATTCAACATGATAAGCCAGTAGGATTAAAACAAATAAAATAACAACAAACTAAAACAACAGCAATAAAACCAAAAGGGGAAACAAATTAGCTACTACTGTGCACACATGTTAAAACCTCTAAACTTAAGACAAGGAGAAAGCAGAACTGACAATTCCAACTGCTGGCCAAGATGCCGAAACTAGAACTTTCAAGTGATGGTGAGGGAGTCGAACAAGACAAACCTTTGGACAAACCACCCTCAACATCTTAAAGAGTCACATATACAGACCGGCCTTTCTACATTTATGTTTAATAAAAGAACAAAGAAAATGCACAGACACACTAACATCCAAATGTCGTGGCAGCTCTATTGGTAACATGCTATATTATGAAAGACCCAAATCCAAATGGGTAAATCACAGTTTATCTACACAGTGGTATGCTACTCAGTAATGTAAAGAATTGAAAGACAGATCCAACCACCTGAATGACTCACAAGATAACTATTCTCTGAAAGTAGCCACTAAGATAGTTTTATTGCCTGGTTACATTAAAAACAGTTAAACCAATCTTCAGTGACAGAGTTTGCTGATGGATCAACTATGCTGGGGAGGTGTCGGACATGTGGAGGAATTACAGAGTCAAGAGGAAACTTGGCAAATGGTAGGTTACTATCTTCATTGGGATGACTTCCTACGTGTAAACTACATCAAAACCTATCAAAGAGCACCCTCAAAACATGTGTCATTGTGCTGATTCTAATCTGAGAAATTTGTTTAAAAATTATGCTCAATGATGGCCAAAATGGAAAAAAGACACATTCCTATACTGTTAGTGTAAATGCAAGCACTACCTTATGTCCTTTAAGGGACACGACTTACTCTGTCCCACCTTTGAAGACGTGTACTCTTTGATCCAGACATTCAACTGATAGGACTCGGTGTTATGAGTCTTCTAGCACTGACACGGAGAAGCAGAAAATCCTTAGCATCCAGCCGTGCTCACCACGCCTGGAGGTGATGTGCTGGGGACTTAATAGCCTTGCCCCCACATCCGCTTCACCAGCTCTGCTTCCGGCACCTGGCTGGACTTGGTATCTGTCAGCTTCAGCTCTGACCGCCTGCTGCCATGCCCACACCACAGTGATAAACTCTTCCTCTGGAAAAATATGCCAGGATAAGCTGGTTCTTCTATACATTGCTTTCTGTCCTTGTGTTTTATCATAGCAACAGAAGTAACTAGGGGCCTGAGCTGCAGTGTGGAGTCGGTGCAGAGAGTGGACAGGGGGATGGGGACTGTGCAGGTACACGCTCTGACATTTACTAGCTCTGGAACTTTGGACAGTGCTTTTAATTTTATTTTTAAATATTTGATTTTTTTAATAGGGTGAATGTTTTAATGTGGGCTGCTTCATAAAGTAGCTATGAGAATACTATGGGGTAATATTTATATACTTCTTGGAATTATGACTGGAATGTACTAAGTGCTACATGAATGTTTGTTAAACACACATCAAAAAGAATATCTTTGCAAGTGCTTCCTTCTGCACAGTAGCAGGCACTTATCTAATATTCATACCTAGGAGGAAAATTCTGGGTAGTCAGATATGAAAAGCTTTAATTTCCTAAAACACTGGCGCATTGCACGTCAAAATAAGGAAGTAACAGCACCCATCAGTCAGTACAGTCGCAGGAAGGGCACTTTCCTTTTTTGTCTCACATTTGACATTTTAAAAGTATTTTGATTTCACTTTTTAGTAAGTGAACAAGGTACCTTCCATGTTAATGTACCTTTATATAATAAGTGATAAGATTAAGTGTATTTTAAATTCTGAACATATTTATAAACTCTCTCTGTCTGTCTCTGTCTCTGTCTCTGTCTCTCTCTCTCTCTCTCTCTCTCTCTCTCTCTCTCTCTCTCTCTCTCTCTGTTTTTTTAAGACAGGGTTTCTCTATGTAGTCCTGGCTGTTCTGGAACTCACTCTGTATACCAGGCTGGCCTCCAACTCACAGAGCTCTGCCTGCCTCTGCCTCCCAAGTGATGGGATTAAATCAGTGTACCATCGCCATCTGGCTAAAAGTGCAGTTTCATATGATTAGATAAAAATATTTATATTGTAGAAATATACTGAATTTTATTACATATGTACTTAGCATGTGTAGGTATTCTTGTACCTGTTCTGAGCAGCTAGTTTTAAAACTCCAGGAGTGAGAGGCCAGTGGAGCTCAGGGATGAGAGCACTTGTGCTGAAAATCTGCTGATCTGAGTTTATTCCCGGAATCCATGGAAGAATGAAAGAGCCAATTCCTGGAAAGTTGTCCTTTGATCTCCACATATGTGTCCCTGCATCTGCATGTGTGTACATTCATGCTCGAGTGCACACTTGCATGTACACACACACACACACACACACACACACACACACACACACGTCCAAGATTTTACACTGTGCAGCAATACTTCTCTTGATAAATGCTAAAAGTCAAATTGTGCCTTGCCAATACACAGAACTCTTGATTTTTTTCTGAGTAGGGATGTCGGAGTTGCCAGGGAAACCTTTGATCTAATTGTTTAAACTCGGAGCCACCATAAGAAATTTCTGCATAAATTTCCAGATGAAAAGAATGAGTAAATCTGCTTAATCCACTGAGATTTCAGAAAACATCATCTAAGTCAGTGTTCTATTACTCTGAAGAGACACTATAATCATGGCATTTTTTTTTTTAATAAAGAAAAGTATTTAACTGGGGCTTGCCTACAGTTTCACAGGTTTAGTTCATGTTGTTACGGTGGGGAGCATGGCTGCACACAGACAGACTTCACGGTCCTGGGAAGTTGAGAATTCTATATCTGGATCTGTGGCCAGCAGGAAGAGAGATACTGGACCTGGCTTGAGCTTTTGAAAGCCCAAAGCCCACCCCCAGTGACACACTTCCTCCAACAAGGCCACACCTCCTAATTTGACTCAAGTAGTGCTGCTCCCTAATGACCGAGCATTCAAATCTATGAGCCCTTGGGAATCATTCTCACACAAACCGCCACAGCTATTAAGGCTGATGGGAAATGCACACTAGCTAAGAAGGGAAGAGCGTGAAATCCAGCGTTATTTCATGTCGATACTATTGTCTCTGTCCTAACTTCCTCAACATGCATAGTTTATAGGCCAGATGCAACCTCCATCCCTGGCGCACTTCATTATCAAAACAACACTTAATTAATTGGCCGAGCAGAGCCAGAAACAGGCTGTGGTTTAAGGAAAGCGCTTGGGTTATTTTCAGATGTTTCCAGTTTGGCAAAAGCTGAATAATATTTTGCTGAGCACATTTTATTCCACTGTGTATTTTGAGGAAATCTAACCCATGTGTTTTATTTTGTTAATCTTGCCAAGTTAAATGCTCCTCTTGTAAGATGAATTTAATGTTATGCTACTTTTATGATGCTTTCCTCTTGGATTGTGAATTCATATGTCACCTTAAGTAAGTGTGCTTTTATCCAAATATCTTGTAGTTATAAAATCAGAAACCCACAAAACTTGGGTGATTTCCCAATGGTGCCAAATGTAATATTTCACGTCTACTACAAACATCATGATTTTCTTCTCATAGTCATCCATCATCAGCTTATTGGGGAACAGTGATCTGCCTTTATAAGCTCTGTTCTCTGATAAGTAAGACTGTGTCCCACCTCAACATGGCCACTAACCTCTGATTGTGGGTACAGTTAGTTCTAAGTGTATTGGTCGTAGAAGGACGGCTTCGTAGTTATGGTTACTTGAAAGCATGATTTACGTCAGGCACATCAAAGGGAGTGATGCCTGCTAACCCATAAGAGGAGTAAAAGAAGGGTGTGGGTGTGGAGCACAGGGGACTGCGTTCAGTCAAGGCTGGTGGGAGTGGAAATACATGGTACGATTCAGCAAATTATTCAAAATGGCCAGTGAAGTTGTAGCTGTCAGGTAAATCAATAATTCCATGCCGGATTAAAGCTCTGGAGAAAGTTGTACCTGGAAAGGAACACACACACACAGACACACAGACACACAGACACACAGACACACACACACACACACACACACAGACACACACACACACACACACACACAGACACACACACACACACACACACACACGCCAAAATTCAGTGCTGTAATAAGAGCCATCTAGAAAGAACCTAAGTATCCATTGGCAAGAAAGGTCCACGGATAATTGGTATTCATACATTGGGATCGTATGGTCAGTGAACATGTATGAATGAAGTCACTTTATCCACAATGTGATTCTATCTCGACTAAAAAGAAAACCACGTGACCTCAGACTGAGACAGCACAGTTGTCTTTACATGAACTTAAGGGTGTATAAAAAGTTTTTAATTTTTTTAAAGATATATACAAATAATCAAAAGCAATGGGATGATATAAATGAAATTATTTCTCCCGGATGACAGAAAGTAAGATGTGGACTTTGGACAGAACTCAGTCAGTAAAGTATTTGTCCTGCAAGCATTTACAAGCAGTGTGGCCAATCCTCAGAACCCATATTAGAGAAGAAAAATGGCTAGGCATGGTGGCACACATTTTTTAATCTTAATGCTGGGGAGGTGAAGATAGAGGTGAAGCCGGCTCACCCCGCCAGCCCAGACGACTGAGTGAATTCCAGTCAACTGAGAAACCTTGTCTGAAAAAGGGAAGACAGTGCTTGAGGAAAACCACCCCACGCTGTCTTCTGACCTCTACATGTATGTGCATACACATGTGCTCATACTTGAGTGAACACACAAACACACAGTTACACACACATGCACAGTAGTGAATGGTAGTTTTCAGAAGGAGCTTCTAAGATTGCATTAAACTTTCGTTTGTTTAAAGCTGTGAGATACCCAACAGGGTTTTTAAAGCATAATTTTTGTACTTTAATATGCAGGTAACAATTAATGAAAAAAGAAGCCACAAATTTGAAAGAGAGCAAAGAGGTATTTATGAGAGGGGTTGAAGCAAGAAAAAGAAGGGGGATGTGATGTTAATTAGATCATAACCTCAAAAAATAAATAGGAGATGTCATAAAAATGAAATATGTTGTAAGTGTAATTTAGTATTTATTCAATGTAAAATTAATAAATAAAACACAGACTGAGGCATGCAATCAACATATTGGATTATTTACCTAAATATCAATTCCAAGGCAAAGCCACAGTGCCACCACCAGAGCGCAGTCACATGCTTAGAGCCTTCCTTCCTATCCTGACACTAGGGAAAAAGTCTTCTGGGGTCTCTCTAAGTCTCATACAGCTGGGATGGTTTTTATAATCTTGGATTAGATTAAATACTATCAGGCAGTTCTGTCATTCCACATAAGCAGCAGTGATTGCCCTATCAGAAAAGAAAATCGATAACAACACAACTTAGTGGTTGATGTTTGACAAGCAGGTCTCAGCACTGTGCTCTCGCTGTCAGTGAGGCTATTAGTCACGTAAGGCACAGTGGGCTACCTTCCTTCCACAGGGGAGAGTGCTCTCCCTCAGCCCAGGCAGCTACGGACTCCGTCCAAAGGACAGGAAATCTATTTATCGTGTAGAACCAATTCTTCACAAATCCAGAGCAGCCCTACCAGGCCCTTTCAGACTATTTCATGGATTCATTAAATAAGTGTAATGTTCCCGATGCCAACTGTTCACATACGCAATGACTGGGACTTTTGGCACTTGAAGCCTCTTTTTCGTTCTGGTACACAATGAATGACCCTTTGGTCAGTCAAATAACCCTTTAAAAACATTTACCATTTTTCTTTATAGAATTACTTTTCTTTTTTCTAGTTGTGAGTCCTATATTACATACATATGTGTGTACATGTAATCTATGAATGTAAATCTATGTAATTTAATGCCATGATAAAAATAATATTCATATAGTTACCACTCCTCTGAGGAAACAGACATTAGCCACAGTTGGGATGTGTGTCTCTCCTGTGTCTCCCGGTGTGGAAATAGTGCAGTCTTTGAATTACATATATTTATTCTCTTTACTTCTTTTATGGTTTTATAATCTATGCCTGCATTCATCTGATTACTTCATGTGTTTTCAAACGTTCGTGTGATAAGATAGGAGATTCTGTGACTCCTCGTCTTGTGCTCAACACTTTATTTTTGTGGTTCATTCAAGGGCCCTTGGCTGATTTTCTTGCCGCAGTTGTGCAGCATTCTTTGCATGTTCTGTTCTGCTTTTGTTTTTTCATCAACAGCAGGTTGACTTGCTGCCATTTTCCCCTGTGACATTAGGCATCCCCACGTACTGTCTCATGGGCTGCATGTGTGTTTGGTGTGGGTCTGTACTTGGTGCTGGGATCATTAAGGTCATGAGATATGTGGGAACCACACTTTAGTAAAAGGTGCTTTTCTTCCAAAGAAATAGGCCTGGTTTACATTTTCAAATTGGCAATGGGCAGCAACTCATTACTTGACTTCCTCAGTAAGTTAGTGTTATTTAACTTTTTAGTTTTTGCCAGTCTATTGAGTGTGAAATTCTGTTTCTCCTCTGATCTCACTTTCTACTTCCCTCTCCTCATGCTCCCCTCTCTCTGTAGGTAAGGGGAGTAAAGGCCAACATTATACCTTTCTCTATTTTTTCCATCTTCTTGTTGTTTTAAAAATCTATCTGTCTATCTATCTATCCATCCATCAATTTATCCATCCATTCATCCATCCATCCATCCATCCATCCATCCATCCATCCATCCATCCATCCATCCATCCATCCATCTATCTATCTATCTATCTATCTATCTATCTATCTATCTATCTATCTATGTTGAGTACTCTATTTGCATGTATTTGCATATATTTGCATACATTTGCATGCCAGAAGAGAGCTCCTAACCATTGAATCATCTGACCAGCCTCCATCTTGTTTTTTGAGACCGGGTCTTTAAATGAACTTAGAGCTCACTATTTCAGCTAGGCTGGCTGGCCAGTTAAGTTATCTGGACCCCCCTGTCTTTGTCTTCTCAGACTGGTTTACTGAGCCTGGCTTTTTGCTATAGGCCCTGAAGATCAAACTCAGGTACCTCATGCTTGCACAGCAGAGACTTCCCCCTGAACCTTCTCTCTAGGTCCTGACCTATTTGGAAGTGTTAGTTCATTGCACAGTAAGTGAGCATTGTGATGGTTAATCTTTGTAGTGAACTCAAGTGATTTTAGAACCTCCACAGAAACACAAATGTGTCTGTATCTGTGAGAAAGTTCAGGAAAGGCTTAACCAAGCAAGGAAGACCATACTGATCCTGGCCGGCACCACCTATGGACTAAGATTCTATCCTGACTGAAAAGGAGAAAACGGCAGTATTCATCATCTCTCTGCTTCCCGACTCAGCACAATCTCACCAGCTGCTCCATACAGCAGCCATCAGGACCCCCTTGCCATGATGGACTGCACCCTCAATCCGTGAGAAAAAACAAAAGCTTATGCTGCTTTTGACAGTTATTTTTTCATAACAGTGCTAAAAGCAGCACATATAAGCATCTTTTAATATGTATTTGTCCCTTAAAGTTTGTTCTGCAAAATAAAAATTCAGTGTTTTTTAAAAGCTTTTTAAATTTTTCTATATTCTTTGTTTACATTCCAAAGGCCCCTTTCCCAGTTCCCCTCTCACCACATGTCCCATAAGTCCTCTCCCCCCACCACTTCACAATCCCACCTCCCCCCCGCCGCCCATTTCTCTGTTCTGGTACTCTCCTACAAAACTGGATCCAGTCTTTTCAGGACCAGGGTCCTCTCCTTCCTTCTTCTTGGGAATCTTTTGATTTGTTAATTGTGTCTTGAGTACTCAGAGCTTCTGGGCTCATTAATATCCACTTATCAGTGATTGCATTTCATGTGTATTCTTTTGTGATTGGGTTAACTCACTTAGGATGATATTTTCCAGATCCAACCATTTGCCTACAAATTGCATGAATTCATTATTTTTAATTGCTGAGTAGTATTCCATTGTATAAATATACCATATTTTCTGTATCCATTCCTCCTTTGAGGGACATCTGGGCTCCTTCCAACTTCTGGCTATTATAAATAAGGCTGCTATGAACATAGTGGAGCATGTGTCTTTATTGTATGCAGGGGAATCCTCTGGGTATATGCCCAGGAGTGGTATGCCAGGGTCCTCTGGAAGTTTCATGCCAAATTTTCCTGATTTCCAGAGAAGTTGTACCATCTTGCAATCCCACCAACAGTGGAGGAGTGTTCCTCTTTCTCCACATCCTCGCCAGCACCTGTTGTCTCTTGAGTTTTTAATCTTAGCCATTCTGACTGGTGTGAGGTGGAATCTCAGGGTTGTTTTGATTTGCATTTCCCTGATGACTAATGATATTGAACATATCTTAAGGTGTTTCTCAGCCATCCGAATTTCTTCTGGTGAAAAATCTTTGTTTAGCTCAGTACCCCATTTTTGATAGGGTTATTTGGGTCTTTGTGGTCTAACTTCTTGAGTTCTTTGTATATATTGGATATTAGCCCTTTGTCGGATGTGGGGTTGGTGAAGATCTTTTCCCAATTTGTTGGTTACTGTTTTGTCTTTCTGACAGTGACCTTTGCCTTACAGAAAATTTGTAATTTTATGAGGTCCCATTTGTCAATTCTTGATCTTAGAGCATAAGCTATTGGTGTTCTGTTCAGAAACTTTCCCCCTGTGCCCATGTCCTCCAGGGTCTTCCCCAGTTTCTTTTCTATTAGTTTCAGTGTGGGTGACTTCAATACTCTACTCTCCTTTTAAAAACTTTTTATACTCCATTGTTTACCTTTTCTTTTTGAATCCAAAGGACTTCTTTAAAATAACAGCAACAACAAACCAGGGCTTCTGACAGCCCAGGCTGGCTTCCATGCATACCCAAGGACTTCTGATGCTGTGTGATGCATTTTCAGGTTACATGGAAGTCAGCCGGGGCTAATGACTGAGCTCAAGGCTTTCAGCGTGCTTAGGTTAGTGCCACACACCAAAGTCCCCAGGAAGAAGCTGCAACTACAGAGGTGGATGAGTCGCCTGCTTGCAACTGCAGTGGATGTGGAAAGGTTAGAGTGTTGCAGGTTCATAGTCTAGTTTCCTTAAATGGTCATCTACTGTCCACTTCAGCATCTGACCTAACACCCTGGTGACTGTTAAGCAAACCCTTTGGAATCTATGAACAAGTCTCCAACAAACCCAACACTAAGAATGTTGTCAGCTAGCATCTGAGGCCAACAGCTGACCAACTGTGACAGCCAAGGCATTGGAAAAGTATGCTGATTTGTGACTTTGTCCTATTACTATAAAAGACTTTGTGAAATGACTGTCACATTGGAACCAGTATCTTGGCTATAATGGTTGACCTCAGCCATAGATTTGATGAGATGCAGAATCACTTGGGAGATGGGCCTCTGGGAATGCCTGAAGAGGATCCTTCTGATTGCATTATTGAAGTGGGAAGATCTTCCCCAGGAGTAGTTATCAGTCCTCAGTGGGGACCTGGGACTGTAGAAGATGGAGAAAGTGATCTGAGCTCGAGCATGCATCTCTGTTTCTTGACTGTGCAAACAAGGAGATCAGATCTTCAGGTTCTTGCTGCTGTGACTTGCTTGCTGTGATAGGCTTTGAACTGTGAGCCAGAATCAACCTACTCTCCCTTAAGCTGGTTTGCTTGGAGTATTTTGTATAACAAAAAGAAACGGAAGATACCAGATTAAGCTAAATCTCTAGTCCCAGCCTCAGTCACTCATCCCCAACTTCCCAATAATCTAGATCCTATCTCCTTTGATGTAAAAGCTGTGTTTTTCTTTGGCATATTTCACCAATTAACAGACATCCCTACTTATTACAAAATGCAATAAATTCATTCCCAAATAAATACATCCAAGTATAAATATGTTCTGTCCAAATATGTGATTCAACTTTGTGCCTTGAATTACATCTCTACAAGACATTTTAAATGTATTTGCTACATTGGTTTAATATAAACAAAACTCTGAATCTTTTTGTTTATTATATTTTCTTTCTTTAGAAATCTTTACAGTGAAATTAGAAATGCATTAATTTTGCTGACTCTTAAACTTTGTTAAAGCTTTGCATTTCTATTTATGTCTTGAATTCGTAAGGACTTATGTGTGGTGTGATGTAGGGCTCTAAATGGCTAGAAGACCATTGACCTCAGTGTCCTGCACTGCCATTCCCGCCTCTGCCAGCTTCTTCCAAGGAGTGGTTTGTTCTTTGTTCTTTTGGATTAGAATTTACCCTCATGCCCATGTTCTATTATATTATTTACATCTTTCATTGCTCAACTTGTTTTTTTCCCCAATATTTTTGTAATTATTCTCCACCTCATAATTTCCTTTAAACCTCAGAATCAGAAGTAGACATCTTACTTGAGCTTTTGTTGGGATGGAATAAAACTAACCCATAATTTTGGAAGAAATAACATCCTTATAGTGTTGAAATTGTCTGTCCTTGATTATGTCCAATCTCTAAATTATTTTGGTCTTCTTTAATGCTTTTTGATATACCATGTTTTCACATACGGCTTGCATTTTTCTTTTGCCACCTACTTCATTTTAGCTGCCATCAAGAATATATATATATATATATATATATATATATTGATCATAGTGTTTCGAAGAAGACAACATTGTCATCTAAAAGGGTAGAAAGACATCGTAGGACATAGTAATGGCAGCTCCTGGGCCATACTCCTGAGAAGTGCTTGCCATGACACTGGGAAGCACAACAAAAGCATTCCTCAAAATGTTACACATCCTAACAATCTAAATGCCCAGTGGTAACCTAGTGGGCAAATGGCTGTGGTATATCCCTTGTAATAGTGAATATATGTAACATGACCAAATGTATACATATTAACTTGTGTTTACATTAAAATCATACTGTCAAATGAAAGGGCTGGGGAGATAGCTTAGCATAAGGACCTGAGTTCAATACCCAAAATCCATGCTGCAAAGCTGGGCATGGTGGCACATGCTTGTAAACCGGGACTGGGGATGCTGAGGCCGTGGTTCACTCTAGGTGAGCTCCAGGATGATGAAAGAAACAAGGTAGAGCAGGGCATGGTGGAGCACACCTTTAATCCCAGCAGAGGCAGGCAGATCTCTGTGGGCTACAGGCTAGTGTGGTCTACATCCCAGTTCCAGGACAACCAGGGATGCACAGAGTCCCTGCTTCAAAACAAACAAACAAACAAACAAACCAACAGCACCAATCTCCCCTCCCAAAAAAAAAAACCCACTAAAGGCAGATGACCCTATAGAGGGAACACTGAAAGCTGACATCTGGTCTTTGTACACATGTGTATTCACACATACACAAACAAACAACCCAAAGACCAAATCACAGGGAATCGGTTGGTACCACTGTACCTTCTAAAACATTAATAGCTTTCCTTTCTTAGTTACTTGGAGGGGATGTTTGTTTTTGTTCACATATATGCACTTATAACACATACACATATGTAGCTGCATGTGTTTGATGTATAATGAAATCTTACTTCAAACATAATAAAACTTTTCCCAGTTGAACACTGACTTTGATAATCCAAAACCCTCCTGAGGCTTCCTGGTGGTATACTAGCACCTCCAGGGTATTTGCTTGTCCTGGTTTCTCATTCTGTATCTTGGTGTTTGGTGAGGTAATTATCCCAGTAACAGGCCTTTTGCTTGTATAATGTGACTGTTCAAATTCATACTTTCTTGCTGACATTAGTCGGAGATGCATGGACTCTTACAGGGTGCCACAGAGATCTGTCTGGCGGTGATGGCAACATTAATGGACAGGATGCTCCACTAAAACACAGTGTGCAAATAATTTCTACGGGGGCTGGAGAAATAGCTCAGTGGTTAGGAGCATTGACTGCTCTTCCAGAGGTCCTGAGTTCAATTCCCAGCAACCACATGGTGGCTCACAAACCTCTGTAATGGGATCCGATGCCCTCTTCTGGTATGTCTGATGACAGCTACAATGTACTCACATAAATGAAATAAGTAAGTAAGTAAGTAAGTAAGTAAGTAAGTAAGTAAATCTTTTAGAACAGTGATATCTCTGAGCCTTGGATGTTTTCTCTTCCCGAGCTTACGCTGGTGAGCTTTTCCCGGCTCTCAGGACAAATAGTAGTGAAATGTAAAACATGCTTTAGGCCTTTCCTTTATGACCATTCTCTCTGTATATACTTTATTACTCCATTTTCTGCTTCAAATTTTCTATCTTAATATCCACACACAGAAGATTGGTTCATAGACTGAACTGTAGAAGATTTTCCTGATCCAAATATTCTAGTTTTCATTCAGTTTAACTGCTGCCATTTCAAAGCCCCTTTATAAATTTCAGCAAAGGCAGCTACTGCACGTGTTACTACACCCAGAGTACCTTTTCTTTAATTTTCCTTTGATTCACTCTCATTATCTCAACCTTAAAGAAATACTCCTGAAATTGTGGGTTGATACATTATTCCTGGTTTGTCAAATACCCCTGAAAATAGAATTGTGTCGTGAACATCTGCAACAGTCACGTTTCTTCATATGCTGTGTTTGACCTACAGTCATTCTCACTTCCCTTGAGGAAAAATCTGATCAAATTTAGAATGGCACCCTCCCTCAAATAAATAACCAAACAAAACAAAAAATCCCAACTCTGTTCCCCAGCTCTCCAGTAGGGCATACTGAATGGCACCGGCAGCCGCAGCCAGCTCTAGCCTCTGCGCTCACGGGCTTGCTAATCTCCCCTTTTGTCTGTAGATGGGTCCCTTCTGGGTTTACTCACTGCCCTTTGTTT